>OZ020135.1:11656414-11960858 GCA_963971185.1 Bombus muscorum
ATAATGTAATACGTTATAATGCTACGCCATATAACGAAATACGTTATGACTTTACACCATATAACGCTGTACGTTATAACGTTATACCTTACAACGTAATACGATATGACTTTACACCATGTAACGTAATACGAAATGGCTTTACACCATATAACGTAATACGTATTAACGTTGTATCATATAACGTAATACGTTATGACGTTACACCATATAAGGTAATACGTTATGACGTTACACCATATAACGCAATACGTATTAACGTTATACCATACAACGTAATACGTTATGACGTTACACCATATAACGTAATACGATATCACGATACACCATATAACGTAATACGTATTAACGTTGTATCATATAATGTAATACGTTATGACGTTACACCATATAACGTAATGCGTCATAACGTTACACCATATAACGCTATACGTTATAACTTTATACCATACAACGTAATAAGTTATGACGATGCACCATATAACGTAATACGAAGTGGCTTTACACCATATAACGTAATACGTATTAACGTTGTATCATATAATGTAATACGTTATAATGCTATGCCATATAACGTAATACGTTATTACGTTACACCATATAACGCTATACGTTATAACGTTGTACCATACAACGTAATACTTTATGACTTTACTCCATATAACGTAATACGATATCACGATACACCATATAACGTAATACGTATTAACGTTGTATCATATAATGTAATACGTTATGACGTTACACCATATAACGTAATGCGTTATAACGTTACACCATATAACGCTATACGTTATAACGTTATACCATACATCGTAATACGTTATAACGTTGCACCATATAACGTAATACGTATTAACGTTACACCATATAACGCTATACGTCATAACGATATACCATATAACGTAATACGTTATAACGTTACACCATATAACGTAATACGTATTAACGTTGTATCATATAACGTAATACGTTATGACGTTACACCATACAAGGTAATACGTTATGACGTTACACCATATAACGCAATACGTATTAACGTTATACCATACAACGTAATACGTTATGACGTTACACCATATAACGTAATACGATATCACGATACACCATATAACGTAATACGTATTAACGTTGTATCATATAATGTAATACGTTATGACGTTACACCATATAACGTAATGCGTTATAACGTTACACCATATAACGCTATACGTTATAACTTTATACCATACAACGTAATAAGTTATGACGTTGCACCATATAACGTAATACGAAGTGGCTTTACACCATATAACGTAATACGTATTAACGTTGTATCATACAACGTAATACTTTATGACTTTACTCCATATAACGTAATACGTTATGACTTTACACCATATAACGTAATACGTTATAATGCTATGCCATATAACGTAATGCGTTATAACGTTACACCAAATAACGTAATACGTATTAACGTTGTATCATATAATGTAATACGTTATAATGCTACGCCATATAACGAAATACGTTATGACTATACACCATATAACGCTGTACGTTATAACGTTATACCTTACAACGTAATACGATATGACCTTACACCATGTAACGTAATACGAAATGGCTTTACACCATATAACGTAATACGTATTAACGTTGTATCATATAATGTAATACGTCATAACGATATACCATATAACGTAATACGTTATGACGTTACACCATATAACGTAATACGTATTAACGTTGTGTCATATAATGTAATACGTTATGACGTTACACCGTATAACGTAATACGTTATGACTTTAAACCATATAACGTAATCCGTATTAACGTTGTATCATATAATGTAATACGTTATGACGTTACACCATATAACGTAATACGTTATGACTTTACACCATATAACATAATACGTTATAATGCTATGCCATATAACGTAATGCGTTATAACGTTACACCAAATAACGTAATACGTATTAACGTTGTATCATATAATGTAATACGTTATAATGCTACGCCATATAACGAAATACGTTATGACTTTACACCATACAACGCTGTACGTTATAACGTTATACCTTACAACGTAATACGATATGACTTTACACCATGTAACGTAATACGAAATGGCTTTACACCATATAACGTAATACGTATTAACGTTGTATCATATAACGTAATACGTTATGACGTTACACCATATAAGGTAATACGTTATGACGTTACACCATATAACGCAATACGTATTAACGTTATACCATACAACGTAATACGTTATGACGTTACACCATATAACGTAATACGATATCACGATACACCATATAACGTAATACGTATTAACGTTGTATCATATAATGTAATACGTTATGACGTTACACCATATAACGTAATGCGTTATAACGTTACACCATATAACGCTATACGTTATAACTTTATACCATACAACGTAATAAGTTATGACGTTGCACCATATAACGTAATACGAAGTGGCTTTACACCATATAACGTAATACGTATTAACGTTGTATCATACAACGTAATACTTTATGACTTTACTCCATATAACGTAATACGTTATGACTTTACACCATATAACGTAATACGTTATAATGCTATGCCATATAACGTAATGCGTTATAACGTTACACCAAATAACGTAATACGTATTAACGTTGTATCATATAATGTAATACGTTATAATGCTACGCCATATAACGAAATACTTTATGACTTTACACCATATAACGCTGTACGTTATAACGTTATACCGTACAACGTAATACGATATGACCTTACACCATGTAACGTAATACGAAATGGCTTTACACCATATAACGTAATACGTATTAACGTTGTATCATATAATGTAATACGTCATAACGATATACCATATAACGTAATACGTTATGACGTTACACCATATAACGTAATACGTATTAACGTTGTGTCATATAATGTAATACGTTATGACGTTACACCGTATAACGTAATACGTTATGACTTTAAACCATATAACGTAATCCGTATTAACGTTGTATCATATAATGTAATACGTTATGACGTTACACCATATAACGTAATACGTTATGACTTTACACCATATAACGTAATACGTTATAATGCTATGCCATATAACGTAATGCGTTATAACGTTACACCAAATAACGTAATACGTATTAACGTTGTATCATATAATGTAATACGTTATAATGCTACGCCATATAACGAAATACGTTATGACTTTACACCATATAACGCTGTACGTTATAACGTTATACCTTACAACGTAATACGATATGACTTTACACCATGTAACGTAATACGAAATGGCTTTACACCATATAACGTAATACGTATTAACGTTGTATCATATAACGTAATACGTTATGACGTTACACCATATAAGGTAATACGTTATGACGTTACACCATATAACGCAATACGTATTAACGTTATACCATACAACGTAATACGTTATGACGTTACACCATATAACGTAATACGATATCACGATACACCATATAACGTAATACGTATTAACGTTGTATCATATAATGTAATACGTTATGACGTTACACCATATAACGTAATGCGTTATAACGTTACACCATATAACGCTATACGTTATAACTTTATACCATACAACGTAATAAGTTATGACGTTGCACCATATAACGTAATACGAAGTGGCTTTACACCATATAACGTAATACGTATTAACGTTGTATCATACAACGTAATACTTTATGACTTTACTCCATATAACGTAATACGTTATGACTTTACACCATATAACGTAATACGTTATAATGCTATGCCATATAACGTAATGCGTTATAACGTTACACCAAATAACGTAATACGTATTAACGTTGTATCATATAATGTAATACGTTATAATGCTGCGCCATATAACGAAATACGTTATGACTTTACACCATATAACGCTGTACGTTATAACGTTATACCTTACAACGTAATACGATATGACCTTACACCATGTAACGTAATACGAAATGGCTTTACACCATATAACGTAATACGTATTAACGTTGTATCATATAATGTAATACGTCATAACGATATACCATATAACGTAATACGTTATGACGTTACACCATATAACGTAATACGTATTAACGTTGTGTCATATAATGTAATACGTTATGACGTTACACCGTATAACGTAATACGTTATGACTTTAAACCATATAACGTAATCCGTATTAACGTTGTATCATATAAGTTAATACGTTATGACGTTACACCATATAACGTAATACGTTATGACTTTACACCATATAACGTAATACGTTATAATGCTATGCCATATAACGTAATGCGTTATAACGTTACACCAAATAACGTAATACGTATTAACGTTGTATCATATAATGTAATACGTTATAATGCTACGCCATATAACGAAATACGTTATGACTTTACACCATATAACGCTGTACGTTATAACGTTATACCTTACAACGTAATACGATATGACTTTACACCATGTAACGTAATACGAAATGGCTTTACACCATATAACGTAATACGTATTAACGTTGTATCATATAACGTAATACGTTATGACGTTACACCATATAAGGTAATACGTTATGACGTTACACCATATAACGCAATACGTATTAACGTTATACCATACAACGTAATACGTTATGACGTTACACCATATAACGTAATACGATATCACGATACACCATATAACGTAATACGTATTAACGTTGTATCATATAATGTAATACGTTATGACGTTACACCATATAACGTAATGCGTCATAACGTTACACCATATAACGCTATACGTTATAACTTTATACCATACAACGTAATAAGTTATGACGATGCACCATATAACGTAATACGAAGTGGCTTTACACCATATAACGTAATACGTATTAACGTTGTATCATATAATGTAATACGTTATAATGCTATGCCATATAACGTAATACGTTATTACGTTACACCATATAACGCTATACGTTATAACGTTGTACCATACAACGTAATACTTTATGACTTTACTCCATATAACGTAATACGATATCACGATACACCATATAACGTAATACGTATTAACGTTGTATCATATAAGGTAATACGTTATGACGTTACACCATATAACGTAATATGTTATAACGTTACACCATATAACGCTATACGTTATAACGTTATACCATACATCGTAATACGTTATAACGTTGCACCATATAACGTAATACGTATTAACGTTACACCATATAACGCTATACGTCATAACGATACACCATATAACGTAATACGTTCTAACGTTAGACCATATAACGTAATACGTATTAACGTTGTGTCATATAATGTAATACGTTATGACGTTACACCGTATAACGTAATACGTTATGACTTTACACCATATAACGTAATCCGTATTAACGTTGTATCATATAATGTAATACGTTATGACGTTACACCATATAACGTAATACGTTATGACTTTACACCATATAACGTAATACGTTATAATGCTATGCCATATAACGTAATGCGTTATAACGTTACACCAAATAACGTAATACGTATTAACGTTGTATCATATAATGTAATACGTTATAATGCTACGCCATATAACGAAATACGTTATGACTTTACACCATATAACGCTGTACGTTATAACGTTATACCTTACAACGTAATACGATATGACTTTACACGATGTAACGTAATACGAAATGGCTTTACACCATATAACGTAATACGTATTAACGTTGTATCATATAACGTAATACGTTATGACGTTACACCATATAAGGTAATACGTATTAACGTTGTAGCGTATAATGTAATACGTTTTAATGCTATGCCATATAACGTAATACGTTATAACGTTACACCATATAACGTAATACGTATTAACTTTGTATCATATAATGTAATACGTTATGACGTTACACCATATAACGTAATACGTTATGACTTTACACCATATAACGTAATACGTTATCACGCTACACCATATAACGTAATACGTATTAACTTTGTATCATTTAATGTAATACGTTATAACGCTATGCCATATAACGTAATACGTTGTAACGTTACACCATATAACGTAATACGTATTAACGTTGTATCATATAATGTAATACGTTATAACGTTACACCATATAGCGTAATACGAAATGACTTTACACCATGTAACGTAATACGTTTTAACGTTGTATCATATAAGGTAATACGTTATGACGTTACACCATATAACGTAATACGTTATAACGTTACACCATATAGCGTAATACGAAATGACTTTACACCATGTAACGTAATACGTTTTAACGTTGTATCATATAAGGTAATACGTTATGACGTTACACCATATAACGTAATACGTTATAACGTTACACCATATAACGCTATACGTTATGACGTTACACCGTATAACGTAATACGTATTAACGTTGTATGATATAATGTTATACGTTATAATGCTACGCCATATAACGAAATACGTTATGACTTTACACCATATAACGCTGTACGTTATAACGTTATACCATACAACGTAATACGTTATGACGTTACACCATACAACGTAATACGATTTGACTTTACACCATGTAACGTAATACGTATTAACGTTATACCATACAACGTAATACGTTATGACGTTACACCATATAACGTAATACGAATTGACATTACACCATATAACGTAATACGTTATAACGTTACACCATCTAACGTAATACGTTATAACGTTGTACCATATAACGTAATACGTATTAACGTTGTGTCATATAATGTAATACGTTATGACGTTACACCATATAACGCAATATGTATTAACGTTATACCACACAACGTAATACGTTATGACGTTACACCATATAACGTACTAGGAATTGACGTTACAAAATATAACGTAATACGTTATGACTTTACACCATATAACGTAATACGTTATCACGATACACCATATAACGTAATACGTATTAACGTTGTATCATATAATGTAATACGTTATCACGCTACACCATATAACGTAAAACGTATTAACGTTGTATCATATAATGTAACACGTTATGACGTTACACCATATAACGTAATACCATATGACGTTAAACCATATAAGGTAATACGTATTAACGTTGTATCATATAACGTAATACGTTATGACGTTACACCATATAAGGTAATACGTTATGACGTTACACCATATAACGCAATACGTATTAACGTTATACCATACAACGTAATACGTTATGACGTTACACCATATAACGTAATACGATATCACGATACACCATATAACGTAATACGTATTAACGTTGTATCATATAATGTAATACGTTATGACGTTACACCATATAACGTAAAACGTATTAACGTTGTATCATATAATGTAACACGTTATGACGTTACACCATATAACGTAATACCATATGACGTTAAACCATATAAGGTAATACGTATTAACGTTGTATCATATAACGTAATACGTTATGACGTTACACCATATAAGGTAATACGTTATGACGTTACACCATATAACGCAATACGTATTAACGTTATACCATACAACGTAATACGTTATGACGTTACACCATATAACGTAATACGATATCACGATACACCATATAACGTAATACGTATTAACGTTGTATCATATAATGTAATACGTTATGACGTTACACCATATAACGTAATGCGTTATAACGTTACACCATATAACGCTATACGTTATAACTTTATACCATACAACGTAATAAGTTATGACGTTGCACCATATAACGTAATACGAAGTGGCTTTACACCATATAACGTAATACGTATTAACGTTGTATCATACAACGTAATACTTTATGACTTTACTCCATATAACGTAATACGTTATGACTTTACACCATATAACGTAATACGTTATAATGCTATGCCATATAACGTAATGCGTTATAACGTTACACCAAATAACGTAATACGTATTAACGTTGTATCATATAATGTAATACGTTATAATGCTACGCCATATAACGAAATACGTTATGACTTTACACCATATAACGCTGTACGTTATAACGTTATACCTTACAACGTAATACGATATGACCTTACACCATGTAACGTAATACGAAATGGCTTTACACCATATAACGTAATACGTATTAACGTTGTATCATATAATGTAATACGTCATAACGATATACCATATAACGTAATACGTTATGACGTTACACCATATAACGTAATACGTATTAACGTTGTGTCATATAATGTAATACGTTATGACGTTACACCGTATAACGTAATACGTTATGACTTTAAACCATATAACGTAATCCGTATTAACGTTGTATCATATAATGTAATACGTTATGACGTTACACCATATAACGTAATACGTTATGACTTTACACCATATAACATAATACGTTATAATGCTATGCCATATAACGTAATGCGTTATAACGTTACACCAAATAACGTAATACGTATTAACGTTGTATCATATAATGTAATACGTTATAATGCTACGCCATATAACGAAATACGTTATGACTTTACACCATATAACGCTGTACGTTATAACGTTATACCTTACAACGTAATACGATATGACTTTACACCATGTAACGTAATACGAAATGGCTTTACACCATATAACGTAATACGTATTAACGTTGTATCATATAACGTAATACGTTATGACGTTACACCATATAAGGTAATACGTTATGACGTTACACCATATAACGCAATACGTATTAACGTTATACCATACAACGTAATACGTTATGACGTTACACCATATAACGTAATACGATATCACGATACACCATATAACGTAATACGTATTAACGTTGTATCATATAATGTAATACGTTATGACGTTACACCATATAACGTAATGCGTTATAACGTTACACCATATAACGCTATACGTTATAACTTTATACCATACAACGTAATAAGTTATGACGTTGCACCATATAACGTAATACGAAGTGGCTTTACACCATATAACGTAATACGTATTAACGTTGTATCATACAACGTAATACTTTATGACTTTACTCCATATAACGTAATACGTTATGACTTTACACCATATAACGTAATACGTTATAATGCTATGCCATATAACGTAATGCGTTATAACGTTACACCAAATAACGTAATACGTATTAACGTTGTATCATATAATGTAATACGTTATAATGCTACGCCATATAACGAAATACGTTATGACTTTACACCATATAACGCTGTACGTTATAACGTTATACCGTACAACGTAATACGATATGACCTTACACCATGTAACGTAATACGAAATGGCTTTACACCATATAACGTAATACGTATTAACGTTGTATCATATAATGTAATACGTCATAACGATATACCGTATAACGTAATACGTTATGACTTTAAACCATATAACGTAATCCGTATTAACGTTGTATCATATAATGTAATACGTTATGACGTTACACCATATAACGTAATACGTTATGACTTTACACCATATAACGTAATACGTTATAATGCTATGCCATATAACGTAATGCGTTATAACGTTACACCAAATAACGTAATACGTATTAACGTTGTATCATATAATGTAATACGTTATAATGCTACGCCATATAACGAAATACGTTATGACTTTACACCATATAACGCTGTACGTTATAACGTTATACCTTACAACGTAATACGATATGACTTTACACCATGTAACGTAATACGAAATGGCTTTACACCATATAACGTAATACGTATTAACGTTGTATCATATAACGTAATACGTTATGACGTTACACCATATAAGGTAATACGTTATGACGTTACACCATATAACGCAATACGTATTAACGTTATACCATACAACGTAATACGTTATGACGTTACACCATATAACGTAATACGATATCACGATACACCATATAACGTAATACGTATTAACGTTGTATCATATAATGTAATACGTTATGACGTTACACCATATAACGTAATGCGTCATAACGTTACACCATATAACGCTATACGTTATAACTTTATACCATACAACGTAATAAGTTATGACGATGCACCATATAACGTAATACGAAGTGGCTTTACACCATATAACGTAATACGTATTAACGTTGTATCATATAATGTAATACGTTATAATGCTATGCCATATAACGTAATACGTTATTACGTTACACCATATAACGCTATACGTTATAACGTTGTACCATACAACGTAATACTTTATGACTTTACTCCATATAACGTAATACGATATCACGATACACCATATAACGTAATACGTATTAACGTTGTATCATATAAGGTAATACGTTATGACGTTACACCATATAACGTAATATGTTATAACGTTACACCATATAACGCTATACGTTATAACGTTATACCATACATCGTAATACGTTATAACGTTGCACCATATAACGTAATACGTATTAACGTTACACCATATAACGCTATACGTCATAACGATACACCATATAACGTAATACGTTCTAACGTTAGACCATATAACGTAATACGTATTAACGTTGTGTCATATAATGTAATACGTTATGACGTTACACCGTATAACGTAATACGTTATGACTTTACACCATATAACGTAATCCGTATTAACGTTGTATCATATAATGTAATACGTTATGACGTTACACCATATAACGTAATACGTTATGACTTTACACCATATAACGTAATACGTTATAATGCTATGCCATATAACGTAATGCGTTATAACGTTACACCAAATAACGTAATACGTATTAACGTTGTATCATATAATGTAATACGTTATAATGCTACGCCATATAACGAAATACGTTATGACTTTACACCATATAACGCTGTACGTTATAACGTTATACCTTACAACGTAATACGATATGACTTTACACGATGTAACGTAATACGAAATGGCTTTACACCATATAACGTAATACGTATTAACGTTGTATCATATAACGTAATACGTTATGACGTTACACCATATAAGGTAATACGTATTAACGTTGTAGCGTATAATGTAATACGTTTTAATGCTATGCCATATAACGTAATACGTTATAACGTTACACCATATAACGTAATACGTATTAACTTTGTATCATATAATGTAATACGTTATGACGTTACACCATATAACGTAATACGTTATGACTTTACACCATATAACGTAATACGTTATCACGCTACACCATATAACGTAATACGTATTAACTTTGTATCATTTAATGTAATACGTTATAACGCTATGCCATATAACGTAATACGTTGTAACGTTACACCATATAACGTAATACGTATTAACGTTGTATCATATAATGTAATACGTTATAACGTTACACCATATAGCGTAATACGAAATGACTTTACACCATGTAACGTAATACGTTTTAACGTTGTATCATATAAGGTAATACGTTATGACGTTACACCATATAACGTAATACGTTATAACGTTACACCATATAGCGTAATACGAAATGACTTTACACCATGTAACGTAATACGTTTTAACGTTGTATCATATAAGGTAATACGTTATGACGTTACACCATATAACGTAATACGTTATAACGTTACACCATATAACGCTATACGTTATGACGTTACACCGTATAACGTAATACGTATTAACGTTGTATGATATAATGTTATACGTTATAATGCTACGCCATATAACGAAATACGTTATGACTTTACACCATATAACGCTGTACGTTATAACGTTATACCATACAACGTAATACGTTATGACGTTACACCATACAACGTAATACGATTTGACTTTACACCATGTAACGTAATACGTATTAACGTTATACCATACAACGTAATACGTTATGACGTTACACCATATAACGTAATACGAATTGACATTACACCATATAACGTAATACGTTATAACGTTACACCATCTAACGTAATACGTTATAACGTTGTACCATATAACGTAATACGTATTAACGTTGTGTCATATAATGTAATACGTTATGACGTTACACCATATAACGCAATATGTATTAACGTTATACCACACAACGTAATACGTTATGACGTTACACCATATAACGTAATAGGAATTGACGTTACAAAATATAACGTAATACGTTATGGCTTTACACCATATAACGTAATACGTTATCACGATACACCATATAACGTAATACGTATTAACGTTGTATCATATAATGTAATACGTTATCACGCTACACCATATAACGTAAAACGTATTAACGTTGTATCATATAATGTAACACGTTATGACGTTACACCATATAACGTAATACCATATGACGTTAAACCATATAAGGTAATACGTATTAACGTTGTATCATATAACGTAATACGTTATGACGTTACACCATATAAGGTAATACGTTATGACGTTACACCATATAACGCAATACGTATTAACGTTATACCATACAACGTAATACGTTATGACGTTACACCATATAACGTAATACGATATCACGATACACCATATAACGTAATACGTATTAACGTTGTATCATATAATGTAATACGTTATGACGTTACACCATATAACGTAAAACGTATTAACGTTGTATCATATAATGTAACACGTTATGACGTTACACCATATAACGTAATACCATATGACGTTAAACCATATAAGGTAATACGTATTAACGTTGTATCATATAACGTAATACGTTATGACGTTACACCATATAAGGTAATACGTTATGACGTTACACCATATAACGCAATACGTATTAACGTTATACCATACAACGTAATACGTTATGACGTTGCACCATATAACGTAATAGGAATTGACGTTACTAAATATAACGTAATACGTTATGACTTTACACCATATAACGTAATACGTTATCACGATACACCATATAACGTAATACGTATTAACGTTGTATCATATAATGTAATACGTTATGACGTTACACCATATAACGTAATACGTATTAACGTTGTATCATATAATGTAATACGTTATAATGCTATGCCATATAACGTAATAAGTTATAACGTTACACCATATAACGTAATACGTATTAACGTTGTATCAAATAATGTAATACGTTATAAAGCTATGCCATATAACGTAATACGTTATAACGTTACGCCATATAACGCTATACGTTACAACGTTGTACCATACAACGTAATACGTTATGACGTTACACCATATACCGTAATACGTTATGACTTTACACCATATAACGTATTACGTTATCACGCTACACCATATAACGTAAAACGTATTAACGTTGTATCATATAATGTAACACGTTATGACGTTACACCATATAACGTAATACCATATGACGTTAAACCATATAAGGTAATACGTATTAACGTTGTATCATATAATGTAATACGTTATGACGTTACACCATATAACGCTATACGTTATAAAGTTATACCATACAACGTAATACGTTATGACGTTACACCATATAACGTAATACGATATGACTTTACACCATATAACGTAATACGTATTAACGTTGTATCATATAATGTAATACGTTATAATGCTATGCCATATAACGTAATACGTTATGACTTTACACCATATAACGCTATACGTTATAACGTTATACCTTACAACGTAATACGATATGACTTTACAAATTATAACGTAATACGTATTAACGTTACACCATATAACGCTATACGTCATAACGATATACCATATAACGTAATACGTATTAACGTTGTGTCATATAATGTAATACGTTATGACGTTACACCGTATAACGTAATACGTATTAACGTTGTATCATATAATGTAATACGTTATAATGCTATGCCATATAACGTAATACGTTATAACGTTACGCCATATCACGCTATACGTTATAACGTTATACCATGCAACGTAATACGATATGACTTTACACCATATAACGTAATACGTATTAACGTTGTATCATATAATGTAATACGTTATAAAGTTACACCGTATAACGTAATACGTATTAACGTTGTATCATATAATGTAATACATTATAATGCTATGCCATATAACGTATTACGTTATAACGTTACACCATATAGCGTAATACGAAATGACTTTACACCATATAACGCTGTACGCTATAACGTTATACCTTACAACGTAATACGATATGAGTTTACACCTTGTAACGTAATACGAAATGGCTTTACACCGTATAACGTAATACGTATTAACGTTGTATCATATAATGTAATACGTTATAATGCTATGCCATATAACGTAATACGTTATAACGTTACGCCATATCACGCTATACGTTATAACGTTATACCATACAACGTAATACGTTATGACGTTACACCATATAACGTAATACGAAATGACTTTACACCATGTAACGTAATACGTATTAACGTTGTATCATATAAGGTAATACGTTGTGACGTTACACTATATAATGTAATACGTTATGACGTTACACCATATAACGCAATACGTATTAACGTTATACCATACAACGTAATACGTTATGACGTTACACCATATAACGTAATACGAATTGGCGTTACACCATATAACGTCATACGTTATGACTTTACACCATATAACGTAATACGTTATCACGATACACCATATAACGTAATACGTATTAACGTTGTATCATATAATGTAATACGTTATGACGTTACACCATATAACGCTATACGTTATAAAGTTATACCATACAACGTAATACGTTATGACGTTACACCATATAACGTAATACGATATGACTTTACACCATATAACGTAATACGTATTAACGTTGTATCATATAATGTAATACGTTATAATGCTATGCCATATAACGTAATACGTTATGACTTTACACCATATAACGCTATACGTTATAACGTTATACCTTACAACGTAATACGATATGACTTTACAAATTATAACGTAATACGTATTAACGTTACACCATATAACGCTATACGTCATAACGATATACCATATAACGTAATACGTATTAACGTTGTGTCATATAATGTAATACGTTATGACGTTACACCGTATAACGTAATACGTATTAACGTTGTATCATATAATGTAATACGTTATAATGCTATGCCATATAACGTAATACGTTATAACGTTACGCCATATCACGCTATACGTTATAACGTTATACCATGCAACGTAATACGATATGACTTTACACCATATAACGTAATACGTATTAACGTTGTATCATATAATGTAATACGTTATAAAGTTACACCGTATAACGTAATACGTATTAACGTTGTATCATATAATGTAATACATTATAATGCTATGCCATATAACGTATTACGTTATAACGTTACACCATATAGCGTAATACGAAATGACTTTACACCATATAACGCTGTACGCTATAACGTTATACCTTACAACGTAATACGATATGAGTTTACACCTTGTAACGTAATACGAAATGGCTTTACACCGTATAACGTAATTCGTATTAACGTTGTATCATATAATGTAATACGTTATAATGCTATGCCATATAACGTAATACGTTATAACGTTACGCCATATCACGCTATACGTTATAACGTTATACCATACAACGTAATACGTTATGACGTTACACCATATAACGTAATACGAAATGACTTTACACCATGTAACGTAATACGTATTAACGTTGTATCATATAAGGTAATACGTTGTGACGTTACACTATATAATGTAATACGTTATGACGTTACACCATATAACGCAATACGTATTAACGTTATACCATACAACGTAATACGTTATGACGTTACACCATATAACGTAATACGAATTGGCGTTACACCATATAACGTCATACGTTATGACTTTACACCATATAACGTAATACGTTATCACGATACACCATATAACGTAATACGTATTAACGTTGTATCATATAATGTAATACGTTATGACGTTACACCATATAACGTAATACCATATGACGTTACACCATATAAGGTAATAATATAACTGTTGTATCATAAAATGTAATACGTTATAACGCTATGCCATATAACGTAATACGTTATAACGTTACACCATATAACGTAATACGTATTAACGTTGTATCATATAATGTAATACGTTATAATGCTATGCCATATAACGTAATACGTTATGATTTTACGCCATATCACGCTATACGTTATAACGTTATACCATACAACGTAATACGATATGACTTTACACCTTATAACGTAATACGAAATGGCTTTACAGCATATAACATAATACGTATTATCGTTGTATCATATAATGTAATACGTTATGACGTTACACGATATAACGCAATACGTATTAACGTTATACCATATGACATAATACGTTATGACGTTACACCTTACAACGTAATACGAAATGGCGTTACACCATATAACGCTATACGTTATAACATTATACCATGTAACGTAATACGTTATAGCTTTACACCATATAACGTAATACGTATTAACGTTGTGTCATATAATGTAATACGTTATGACGTTACACCATATAACGCAATACGTATTAACGTTATACCATACAACGTAATACGTTATGACGTTACACCATATAACGTATTACGAATTGACGTTACACAATATAACGTAATACGTTATGACTTTACACCATATAACGTATTACGTTATCACGATACACCATATAACGTAATACGTATTAACGTTGTATCATATAATGTAATACGTTATGACGTTACACCATATAACGTAATACGTATTAACGTTGTATCATATAATGTAATACGTTATAATGCTATGCCGTATAACGTAATACGTTATAACGTTATACCATATAACGTAATACGTATTAACGTTGTATCATATAACGTAATACGTTATAACGTTACACCATATAACGTAATACGTATTAGCGTTGTGTCATATAAGGTAATACGTTATGACGTTACACCATATAACGTAATACGTATTAACGTTGTATCATATAACGTAATGCGTTATAACGTTACACCATACAACGTAATACGTACTAACGTTGTGTCATATAATGTCATACGTTATGACGTTACACCATATAACGCAATACGTATTAACGTTATACCATACAACGTAATACGTTATGACGTTTCACCATATAACGTAATACGAATTGACGTTACACCATATAACGTAATACGTTTTGACTTTACACCATATAACGTAATACGTTATCACGATACACCATATAACGTAATACGTATTAACATTGTATCATATAATGTAATACGTTATTACGTTACACCATATAACGCTATACGTTATAACGTTGTACCATACAACGTAATACTTTATGACTTTACTCCATATAACGTAATACGATATCGCGATACACCATATAACGTAATACGTATTAACGTTGTATCATATAAGGTAATACGTTATGACGTTACACCATATAACGTAATACGTTATAACGTTACACCATATAACGCTATACGTTATAACGTTATACCATACATCGTAATACGTTATAACGTTGCACCATATAACGTAATAAGTATTAACGTTACACCATATAACGCTATACATCATAACGATATACCATATAACGTAATACGTTATAACGTTACACCATATAACGTAATACGTATTAACGTTGTGTCATATAATGTAATACGTTATGACGTTACACCGTATAACGTAATACGTTATGACTTTACACCATATAACGTAATCCGTATTAACGTTGTATCATATAATGTAATACGTTATGACGTTACACCATATAACGTAATACGTTATGACTTTACACCATATAACGTAATACGTTATAATGCTATGCCATATAACGTAATGCGTTATAACGTTACACCAAATAACGTAATACGTATTAACGTTGTATCATATAATGTAATACGTTATAATGCTACGCCATATAACGAAATACGTTATGACTTTACACCATATAACGCTGTACGTTATAACGTTATACCTTACAACGTAATACGATATGACTTTACACCATGTAACGTAATACGAAATGGCTTTACACCATATAACGTAATACGTATTAACGTTGTATCATATAACGTAATACGTTATGACGTTACACCATATAAGGTAATACGTATTAACGTTGTAGCGTATAATGTAATACGTTTTAATGCTATGCCATATAACGTAATACGTTATAACGTTACACCATATAACGTAATACGTATTAACTTTGTATCATATAATGTAATACGTTATAACGTTACACCATATAACGTAATACGTTATGACTTTACACCATATAACGTAATACGTTATCACGCTACACCATATAACGTAATACGTATTAACGTTGTATCATTTAATGTAATACGTTATAACGCTATGCCATATAACGTAATACGTTGTAACGTTACACCATATAACGTAATACGTATTAGCGTTGTATCATATAAGGCAATACGTTATGACGTTACACCATATAACGTAATACGTTATAACGTTACACCATATAACGCTATACGTTATGACGTTACACGTATAACGTAATACGTATTAACGTTGTATTATATAATGTTATACGTTATAATTCTATGCCATATAACGTAATACGTTATAGCGTTACACCATATAACGCTATACGTTATAACGTTATACCATACAACGTAATACGTTATGACGTTACACCATACAACGTAATACGATTTGACTTTACACCATATAACGTAATACGTATTAACGTTATACCATACAACGTAATACGTTATGACGTTACACCATATAACGTAATACGAATTGATGTTACACCATATAACGTAATACGTTATAACGTTACACCATCTAACGTAATACGTTATAACGTTGTGCCATATAACGTAATACGTATTAACGTTGTGTCATATAATGTAATACGTTATGACGTTACATCATATAACGCAATATGTATTAACGTTATACCACACAACGTAATACGTTATGACGTTACACCATATAACGTAATAGGAATTGACGTTACAAAATATAACGTAATACGTTATGACTTTACACCATATAACGTAATACGTTATCACGATACACCATATAACGTAATACGTATTAACGTTGTATCATATAATGTAATACGTTATGACGGTACACCATATAACGTAATACGTATTAACGTTGTATCATATAATGTAATACGTTATAATGCTATGCCATATAACGTAATACGTTATAACGTTACACCATATAACGTAATACGTATTAACGTTGTATCATATAATGTAATACGTTATAAAGCTATGCCATATAACGTAATACGTTATAACGTTACGCCATATAACGCTACACATTACAACGTTGTACCATACAACGTAATACGTTATGACGTTACACCATATACCGTAATACGTTATGACTTTACACCATATAACGTATTACGTTATCACGCCACACCATATAACGTAAAACGTATTAACGTTGTATCATATAATGTAACACGTTATGACGTTACACCATATAACGTAATACCATATGACGTTAAACCATATAAGGTAATACGTATTAACGTTGTATCATATAATGTAATACGTTATGACGTTACACCATATAACGCTATACGTTATAAAGTTATACCATACAACGTAATACGTTATGACGTTACACCATATAACGTAATACGATATGACTTTACACCATATAACGTAATACGTATTAACGTTGTATCATATAATGTAATACGTTATGACGTTACACCATATAACGTAATACGTTATGACTTTACACCATATAACGTAATACCTTATCACGCTACACCATATAACGTAATACGTTATTACGTTACACCATATAACGCTATACGTTATAACGTTATACCATTCAACGTAATACGTTATGACGTTACACCATATAACGTAATACGATATGACTTTACACCATATAACGTAATACGTATTAACCTTGTATCATATAATTTAATACATTATGACGTTACACCATATAACGTAATACGATATGACTTTACACCATATAACGTAATACGTATTAACTTTGTATCATATAATGTAATACGTTATGACGTTACACCATATAACGTAATACGTTATGACTTTACACCATATAACGTAATACGTTATCACGCTACACCATATAACGTAATACGTATTAACGTTGTATCATTTAATGTAATACGTTATAACGCTATGCCATATAACGTAATACGTTGTGACGTTACACCATATAACGTAATACGTATTAACGTTGTATCATATAATGTAATACGTTATAACGTTTCACCATATAGCGTAATACGAAATGACTTTACACCATGTAACGTAATACGTATTAACGTTGCATCATATAAGGTAATACGTTATGACGTTACACCATATAACGTAATACGTTATAACGTTACACCATATAACGCTATACGTTATGACGTTACACCGTATAACGTAATACGTACTAACGTTGTATCATATAATGTTATACGTTATAATTCTATGCCATATAACGTAATACGTTATAACGATACCCCATATAACGCTATACGTTATAACGTTATACCATACAACGTAATACGTTATGACGTTACACCATACAACGTAATACGATTTGACTTTACTCCATATAACGTAATACGTATTAACGTTATACCATACAACGTAATACGTTATGATGTTACACCATATAACGTAATACGAATTGACGTTACACCATATAACGTAATACGTTATAACGTTACACCATCTAACGTAATACGTTATAACGTTGTACCATATAACGTAATACGTATTAACGTTGTGTCATATAATGTAATACGTTATGACGTTACACCATATAATGCAATACGTATTAACGTTATACCACACAACGTAATACGTTATGACGTTACACCATATAACGTAATACGATATGACTTTACACCATATAACGTAATACGTATTAACGTTGTGTCATATAATGTAATACGTTATGACGTTACACCGTATAACGTAATACGTTATGACTTTACACCATATAACGTAATCCGTATTAACGTTGTATCACATAATGTAATACGTTATGACGTTACACCATATAACGTAATACGTTATGACTTTACACCATATAACGTAATACGTTATAATGCTATGCCATATAACGTAATGCGTTATAACGTTACACCAAATAACGTAATACGTATTAACGTTGTATCATATGATGTAATACGTTATAATGCTACGCCATATAACGAAATACGTTATGACTTTACACCATATAACGTAATACGTTATCACGCTACACCATATAACCTAATACGTATTAACGTTGTATCATTTAATGTAATACGTTATAACGCTATGCCATATAACGTAATACGTTGAAACGTTACACCATATAACGTAATACGTATTAACGTTGTATCATATAAGGTAATACGTTATGACGTTACACCATATAACGTAATACGTTATAATGTTACACCATATAACGCTATACGTTATGACGTTACACGTATAACGTAATACGTATTAACGTTGTATTATATAATGTTATACGTTATAATTCTATGCCATATAACGTAATACGTTATAGCGTTACACCATATAACGCTATACGTTATAACGTTATACCATACAACGTAATACGTTATGACGTTACACCATACAACGTAATACGATTTGACTTTACACCATATAACGTAATACGTATTAACGTTATACCATACAACGTAATACGTTATGACGTTACACCATATAACGTAATACGATTTGACTTTACACCATATAACGTAATACGTTATAACGTTGTGCCATATAACGTAATACGTATTAACGTTGTGTCATATAATGTAATACGTTATGACGTTACACCATATAACGCAATATGTATTAACGTTATACCACACAACGTAATACGTTATGACGTTACACCATATAACGTAATAGGAATTGACGTTACAAAATATAACGTAATACGTTATGACTTTACACCATATAACGTAATACGTTATCACGATACACCATATAACGTAATACGTATTAACGTTGTATCATATAATGTAATACGTTATGACGGTACACCATATAACGTAATACGTATTAACGTTGTATCATATAATGTAATACGTTATAATGCTATGCCATATAACGTAATACGTTATAACGTTACACCATATAACGTAATACGTATTAACGTTGTATCATATAATGTAATACGTTATAAAGCTATGCCATATAACGTAATACGTTATAACGTTACGCCATATAACGCTATACATTACAACGTTGTACCATACAACGTAATACGTTATGACGTTACACCATATACCGTAATACGTTATGACTTTACACCATATAACGTATTACGTTATCACGCCACACCATATAACGTAAAACGTATTAACGTTGTATCATATAATGTAACACGTTATGACGTTACACCATATAACGTAATACCATATGACGTTAAACCATATAAGGTAATACGTATTAACGTTGTATCATATAATGTAATACGTTATGACGTTACACAATATAACGCTATACGTTATAACTTTATACCATACAACGTAATACGTTATGACGTTACACGATATATCGCAATACGTATTAAAGTTATACCATATAACATAGTACGTTATGACGTTACACCATACAACGTAATACGAAATGGCGTTACACCATATAACATAATACGTATTAACGTTGTATCATATAATGTAATACGTTATGACGTTACACCATATAACGTAATTCGTATTAACGTTGCACCATATAACGCTATACGTTATAAAGTTATACCATACAACGTAATACGTTAAGACGTTACACCATATAACGCTATACGTTATAACGTTACACCATATAACGCTATACGTTATAACGTTGTACCATACAACGTAATACTTTATGACTTTACTCCATATAACGCAATACGTTATCACGATACACCATATAACGTAATACGTATTAACGTTGTATCATATAATGTAATACGTTATGACGTTACACCATTTAACGTAATACGTTATAACGTTACACCATATAACGCTATACGTTATAACTTTATACCATACAACGTAATACGTTATGACGTTACACGATATAACGCAATACGTATTAAAGTTATACCATATAACATAGTACGTTATGACGTTACACCATACAACGTAATACGAAATGGCGTTACACCATATAACGCTATACGTTATAACGTTATACCATGTAACGTAATACGTTATGACGTTACACCATACAACGTAATACGATATGACTTTACACCATATAACGTAATACGTATTAACGTTGTATCATATAATGTAATACGTTATAAAGTTACACCGTATAACGTAATACGTATTAACGTTGTATCATATAGTGTAATACATTATAATGCTATGCCATATAACGTAATACGCTATAACGTTACACCATATAACGTAATACGTATTAACGTTGTATCATATAATGTAATACGTTATAATGCTATGCCATATAACGTAATACGTTATGACTTTACACCATATAACGCTGTACGTTATAACGTTATACCTTACAACGTAATACGATATGACTTTACACCTTATAACGTAATACGTATTAACGTTACACCATATAACGCTATACGTCATAACGATATACCATATAACGTAATACGTTATAACATTACACCATATATCGTAATACGTATTAACGTTGTGTCATATAATGTAATACGTTATGACGTCACACCATATAACGTAATACGTATTAACGTGGTATCATATAATGTAATACGTTATGACGTTACACGATATAACGCAATACGTATTAACGTTATACCATATAACATAATACGTTATGACGTTACACCATACAACGTAATACGAAATGGCGTTACACCATATAACGCAATACGTTATAACGTTACACCATATGACGCTATACGTTATAACGTTATACCATACAACGTAATACGTTATGACGTTACACCATAGAACGTAATACTTTATGACTTTACACCATATAACGTAATACGTTATCACGATGCACCATATAACGTAATACGTATTAACGTTGTATCATATAATGTAATACGTTATAATGCTATGCCATATAACGAAATATGTTATGACTTTACACCATATAACGCTGCTCGTTATAACGTTATACCTTACAACGTAATACGATATGACTTTACACCTTATAACGTAATACGAAATGGCTTTACACCATATAACGTAATACGTTATCACGATACACCATATAACGTAATACGTATTAACGTTGTATCATATAATGTAATACGTTATAATGCTATGCCATATAACGTTATACGTTATAACGTTACACCATATAACGCAATACGTGTTAACGTTGTATCATATAATGTAATACGTTATGACGTTACACCATTTAACGTAATACGTTATAACGTTACACCATATAACGCTATACGTTATAACGTTATACCATACATCGTAATACGTTATAACGTTGCACCATATAACGCTATACGTCATAACGATATACCATATAACGTAATACGTTATAACGTTACACCATATAACGTAATACGTATTAACGTTGTGTCATATAATGTAATACGTTATGACGTTACACCATATAACGTAATTCGTATTAAGGTTGCACCATATAACGCTATACGTTATAAAGTTATACCATACAACGTAATACGATATGACGTTACACCATATAACGTAATACGTATTAACGTTGTATCATATAATGTAATACGTTATGACGTTACACCATATAACGTAATACGTATTAACGTTGTATCATATAATGTAATACGTTATAATGCTATGCCATATAACGTAATACGTTATAACGTTACACCATATAACGTAATACGTATTAACGTTGTATCATATAATGTAATACGTTATAATGCTATGCCATATAACGTAATACGTTATAACGTTACACCATATTACGTAATACGTATTAACGTTGTGTCATATAATGTAATACGTTATGACGTTACACCATATAACGCAATACGTATTAACGTTATACCATACAACGTAATACGTTATGACGTTACACCATATAACGTAATACGAATTGACGTTTCACCATATAACGTAATACGTTATGACTTTACACCATATAACGTAATACGTTATCACGATACACCATATAACGTAATACGTATTAACATTGTATCATATAATGTAATACGTTATGACGTTACACCATATAACGTAATACGTATTAACGTTGTATCATATAATGTAATACGTTATAATGCTATGCCATATAACGTAATACGTATTAACGTTGTATCATATAATGTAATACGTTATGACGTTACACCATATAACGCAATACGTTATAACGTTACACCATATAACGCTATACGTTATAACGTTATACCATACAACGTAATACGTTATGACGTTACACCATAGAACGTAATACTTTATGACTTTACACCATATAACGTAATACGTTATCACGATGCACCATATAACGTAATACGTATTAACGTTGTATCATATAATGTAATACGTTATAATGCTATGCCATATAACGAAATATGTTATGACTTTACACCATATAACGCTGTTCGTTATAACGTTATACCTTACAACGTAATACGATATGACTTTACACCTTATAACGTAATACGAAATGGCTTTACACCATATAACGTAATACGTATTAACGTTGTATCATATAATGTAATACGCTATGACGTTACACCATATAACGTAATTCGTATCAACGTTGCACCATATAACTCTATACGTTATAAAGTTATACCATACAACGTAATACGTTATGACGTTACACCATATAACGTAATACGATATGACTTTACACCATATAACGTAATACGTTATCACGCTACACCATATAACGTAATACGTATTAACGTTGTATCATATAATGTAATACGTTATGACGTTACACCATATAACGTAATACGTATTAACGTTGTATCATATAATGTAATACGTTATAATGCTATGCCATATAACGTAATACGTTATAACGTTACACCATATAACGTAATACGTATTAACGTTGTATCATATAATGTAATACGTTATAATGCTATGCCATATAACGTAATACGTTATAACGTTACACCATATTACGTAATACGTATTAACGTTGTGTCATATAATGTAATACGTTATGACGTTACACCATATAACGCAATACGTATTAACGTTATACCATACAACGTAATACGTTATGACGTTACACCATATAACGTAATACGAATTGACGTTACACCATATAACGTAATACGTTATGACTTTACACCATATAACGTATTACGTTATCACGATACACCATATAACGTAATACGTATTAACGTTGTATCATATAATGTAATACGTTATGACGTTACACCATATAACGTATTACGTTATCACGATACACCATATAACGTAATACGTATTAACGTTGTATCATATAATGCAATACGTTATGACGATACACGATATAACGCAATACGTATTAACGTTATACCATATAACATAATACGTTATGAAGTTACACCATACAACGTAATACGAAATGGCGATGCACCATATAACGCTATACGTTATAACGTTATACCATGTAACGTAATACGTTATGACGTTACACCATACAACTTAATACGATATGACTTTACACCATATAACGTAATACGTATTAACGTTGTATTATATAATGTAATACGTTATAAAGTTACACCGTATAACGTAATACGTATTAACGTTGTGTCATATAATGTAATACGTTATGACGTTACACCATATAACGCAATAGGTATTAACGTTATACCATACAACGTAATACGTTATGACGTTACACCATATAACGTAATACGAATTGACGTTACACCATATAACGTAATACGTTATGACTTTACACCATATAACGTATTACGTTATCACGATACACCATATAACGTAATACGTATTAACGTTGTATCATATAATGTAATACGTTATGACGTTACACCATATAACGTATTACGTTATCACGATACACCATATAACGTAATACGTATTAACGTTGTATCATATAATGTAATACGTTATGACGTTACACCATATAACGTAATACGTATTAACGTTGCATCATATAATGTAATACGTTATAATGCTATGCTATATAATGTAATACGTTATAACGTTACACCATATAACGCAATACGTATTAACGTTGTATCATTCAATGTAATACGTTATAATGCTATGCCATATAACGTAATACGTTATGACGTTAAACCATATAACGTAATACGTATTAACGTTGCATCATATAATGTAATACGTTATAATGCTATGCTATATAACGTAATACGTTATAACGTTACACCATATAACGCAATACGTATTAACGTTGTATCATTCAATGTAATACGTTATAATGCTATGCCGTATAACGTAATACGTTATAACGTTACACCATATAACGCTATACGTTATAACGTTGTACCATACAACGTAATACTTTATGACTTTAATCCATATAACGTAATACGTTATCACGATACACCATATAACGTAATACGTATTAACGTTGTATCATATAATGTAATACGTTATGACGTTACAACATATAACGTAATACGTTATAACGTTACAACATATAACGCTATACGTTATAACTTTATACCATACAACGTAATACGTTATGACCTTACACCATATAACTTAATACGAAGTGGCTTTACACCATATAACGTAATACGTATTAACGTTGTATCATATAATCTAATACGTTATGACGTTACACCATATAACGTAATACGTATTAACGTTGTATCATATAATGTAATACGTTATAATGCTATGCCATATAACGTAATACGTTATAACGTTACACCATATAACGAAATACGTTATGACTTAACACCATACAACGCTGTACATTATAACGTTATACCTTGTAACGTAATACGAAATGGCTTTACACCATATAACGTAATACGTATTAACGTTGTATCATAAAATGTAATACGTTATGACGTTACACGATATTACGCAATACGTATTAACGTTATACCATATAACATAATACGTTATGACGTTACACCATACAACGTAATACGAAACGGCGTTACACCATATAACGCTATACGTTATAACGTTATACCATGCAACGTAATACGTTATGACGTTACACCATACAACGTAATACGATATGACTTTACACCATATAACGTAATACGTATTAACGTTGTATCATATAATGTAATACGTTATAAAGTTACACCGTATAACGTAATACGTATTAACGTTGTATCATATAGTGTAATACATTATAATGCTATGCCATATAACGTAATACGTTATAACGTTACACCATATAGCGTAATACGAAATGACTTAACACCGTGTAACGTAATACGTATTAACGTTGTATCATATAAGGTAATACGTTATGACGTTACACCATATAACGTAATACATTATAACGTTGCACCATATAACGTAATACGTATTAACGTTACACCATATAACGCTATACGTCATAACGATATACCATATAACGTAATACGTTATAACTTTACACCATATAACGTAATACGTATTAACGTTGTGTCATATAATGTAATACGTTATGACGTTACACCATATAACGTAATACGAATTGACGTTACACCATATAACGTAATACGTTATGACTTTACACCATATAACGTATTACGTTATCACGATACACCATATAACGTAATACGTATTAACGTTGTATCATATAATGTAATACGTTATGACGTTCCACCATATAACGTAATACGTATTAACGTTGTATCATATAATGTAATACGTTATAATGCTATGCCGTATAACGTAATACGTTATAACGTTACACCATATAACGAAATACGTTATGACTTTACACCATGTAACGCTGTACATTATAACGTTATACCTTGTAACGTAATACGAAATGGCTTTACACCACATAACGTAATACGTATTAACGTTGTTTCATATAATGTAATACGTTATGACGTTACACGATGTAACGCAATACGTATTAACGTTATACCATATAACATAATACGTTATGATGTTACACCATACAACGTAATACGAAATGGCGTTACACCATATAACGCTATACGTTATAACGTTATGCCATGCAACGTAATACGTTATGACGTTACACCATTCAACGTAATACGATATGACTTTACACCATATAACGTAATACGTATTAACGTTGTATCATATAATGTAATACGTTATAAAGTTACACCGTATAACGTAATACGTATTAACGTTGTATCATATAGTGTAATACATTATAAAGCTATGCCATATAACGTAATACGTTATAGCGTTACACCATATAGCGTAATACGAAATGACTTTACACCGTGTAACGTAATACGTATTAACGTTGTATCATATAAGGTAATACGTTATGACGTTACACCATATAACGTAATACGTTATAACTTTACACCATATAACGTAATACGTATTAACGTTGTGTCATATAATGTAATACGTTATGACGTTACACCATATAACGCAATACGTACTAACGTTATACCATACAACGTAATACGTTATGACGTTACACCATATAACGTAATACGAATTGACGTTACACCATATAACGGAATACGTTATGACTTTACACCATATAACGTATTACGTTATCACGATACACCATATAACGTAATACGTATTAACGTTGTATCATATAATTTAATACGTTATGACGTTACACCATATAACGTAATACGTATTAACGTTGTATCATATAATGTAATACGTTATAATGCTATGCCATATAACGTAATACGTTATAACGTTACACCATATAACGTAATACGTATTAACGTTGTATCATATAACGTAATACGTTACAACGTTACACCATATAACGTAATACGTATTAACGTTGTGTCATATAATGTAATACGTTATGACGTTACACCATATAACGCAATACGTATTAACGTTATACCATACAACGTAATACGTTATGACGTTTCACCATATAACGTAGTACGAATTGACGTTACACCATATAACGTAATACGTTATGACTTTACACCATATAACGTAATACGTTATCACGATACACCATATAACGTAATACGTATTAACGTTGTATCATATAATGTAATACGTTATGACGTTCCACCATATAACGTAATACGTATTAACGTTGTATCATATAATGTAATACGTTATAATGCTATGCCATATAACGTAATACGTTATAACGTTACACCATATAACGCTATACGTTATAACTTTATACCATACAACGTAATAAGTTATGACGTTACACCATATAACGTAATACGAAGTGGCTTTACACCATATAACGTAATACGTATTAACGTTGTATCATATAATGTAATACGTTATAATGCTATGCCATATAACGTAATACGTTATAACGTTACACCATATAGCGTAATACGAAATGACTTTACACCATGTAACGTAATACGTAATAACGTTGTATCATATAATGTAATACGTTATAACGTTGCACCATATAACGTAATACGTTATTACGTTACACCATATCGCTATACGTTATAACGTTGTACCATACAACGTAATACTTTATGACTTTACTCCATATAACGTAATACGATATCACGATACACCATATAACGTAATACGTATTAACGTTGTATCATATAATGTAATACGTTATGACGTTACACCATATAGCGTAATACGAAATGATTTTACACCATGTAACGTAATACGTATTAACGTTGTATCATATAGTGTAATACATTATAATGCTATGCCATATAACGTAATACGTTATAACGTTACACCATATAGCGTAATACGAAATGACTTTACACCATGTAACGTAATACGTTATAACGTTGTATCATATAATGTAATACGTTATAACGTTGCACCATATAACGTAATACGTTTTAACGTTGTGTCATATAATGTAATACGTTATGACGTTACACCATATAACGCAATACGTATTAACGTTATACCATACAACGTAATACGTTATGACGTTACACCATATAACGTAATACGAATTGACGTTACACCATATAACGTAATAAGTTATGACATTACACCATATAACGTAATACGAAGTGGCTTTACACCATATAACTTAATACGTATTAACGTTGTATCATATAATGTAATACGTTATAACCTTACAACGTATAACGGAATACGTATTAACGTTGTATCATATAGTGTAATACGTTATAATGCTATGCCATATAACGTAATACGTTATAACGTTACACCATATAACGCTATACGTTATAACGTTGTACCATACAACGTAATACTTTATGACTTTGCTCCATATAACGTAATACGTTATCACGATACACCATATAACGTAATACGTATTAACGTTGTATCATATAATGTAATATGTTATGACGTTACACCATATAACGTAATACTTTATAACGTTACACCATATAACGCTATACGTTATAACTTTATACCATACAACGTAATACGTTATGACGTTACACCATATAACGTAATACGAAGTGGCTTTACACCATATAACGTAATACGTATTAACGTTGTATCATATAATCTAATACGTTATGACGTTACACCATATAACGTAATACGTATTAACGTTGTATCATATAATGTAATACGTTATAATGCTATGCCATATAACGTAATACGTTATAACGTTACACCATATAACGAAATACGTTATGACTTAACACCATACAACGCTGTACATTATAACGTTATACCTTGTAACGTAATACGAAATGGCTTTACACCATATAACGTAATACGTATTAACGTTGTATCATAAAATGTAATACGTTATGACGTTACACGATATTACGAAATACGTATTAACGTTATACCATATAACATAATACGTTATGACGTTACACCATACAACGTAATACGAAATGGCGTTACACCATATAACGCTATACGTTATAACGTTATACCATGCAAAGTAATACGTTATGACGTTACACCATACAACGTAATACGATATGACTTTACACCATATAACGTAATACGTATTAACGTTGTATCATATAATGTAATACGTTATAAAGTTACACCGTATAACGTAATACGTATTAACGTTGTATCATATAGTGTAATACATTATAATGCTATGCCATATAACGTAATACGTTATAACGTTACACCATAAAGCGTAATACGAAATGACTTTACACCGTGTAACGTAATACGTATTAACGTTGTATCATATAAGGTAATACGTTATGACGTTACACCATATAACGTAATACGTTATAACGTTGCACCATATAACGTAATACGTATTAACGTTACACCATATAACGCTATACGTCATAACGATATACCATATAACGTAATACGTTATAACTTTACACCATATAACGTAATACGTATTAACGTTGTGTCATATAATGTAATACGTTATGACGTTACACCATATAACGCAATACGTATTAACGTTATACCATACAACGTAATACGTTATGTCGTTACACCATATAACGTAATACGAATTGACGTTACACCATATAACGTAATACGTTATGACTTTACACCATATAACGTATTACGTTATCACGATACACCATATAACGTAATACGTATTAACGTTGTATCATATAATGTAATACGTTATGACGTTACACCATATAACGTAATACGTATTAACGTTGTATCATATAATGTAATACGTTATAATGCTATGCCGTATAACGTAATACGTTATAACGTTACACCATATGACGTAATACGTATTAACGTTGTATCATATAATGTAATACGTTATAATGCTATGCCATATAACGTAATACGTTATAACGTTACACCATATAACGTAATACGTATTAACGTTGTATCATATAACGTAATACGTTATAACGTTACACCATATAACGAAATACGTTATGACTTTACACCATGTAACGCTGTACATTATAACGTTATACCTTGTAACGTAATACGAAATGGCTTTACACCATATAACGTAATACGTATTAACGTTGTATCATATAATGTAATACATTATGACGTTACACGATATAACGCAATACGTATTAACGTTATACCATATAACATAATACGTTATGATGTTACACCATACAACGTAATACGAAATGGCGTTACACCATATAACGCTATACGTTATAACGTTATACCATGCAACGTAATACGTTATGACGTTACACCATACAACGTAATACGATATGACTTTACACCATATAACGTAATACGTATTAACGTTGTATCATATAATGTAATACGTTATAAAGTTACACCGTATAACGTAATACGTATTAACGTTGTATCATATAGTGTAATACATTATAAAGCTATGCCATATAACGTAATACGTTATAGCGTTACACCATATAGCGTAATACGAAATGACTTTACACCGTGTAATGTAATACGTATTAACGTTGTATCATATAAGGTAATACGTTATGACGTTACACCATATAACGTAATACGTTATAACTTTACACCATATAACGTAATACGTATTAACGTTATACCATACAACGTAATACGTTATGACGTTACACCATATAACGTATTACGTTATCACGATACACCATATAACGTAATACGTATTAACGTTGTATCATATAATGTAATACGTTATGACGTTACACCATATAACGCAATACGTATTAACGTTATACCATACAACGTAATACGTTATGACGTTACACCATATAACGTAATACGAATTGACGTTACACCATATAACGTAATACGTTATGACTTTACACCATGTAACGTAATACGTATTAACGTTGTATCATATAAGGTAATACGTTGTGACGTTACACTATATAACGTAATACGTTATAACGTTACACCATATAACGCTATACGTTATAACGTTATACCATACATCGTAATACGTTATAACGTTGCACCATATAACGTAATACGTATTGACGTTGTGTCATATAATGTAATACGTTATGACGTTACACCATATAACGCAATACGTATTAATGTTATACCATACAACGTAATACGTTATGACGTTACACCATATAACGTAATACGAATTGCCGTTACACCATATAACGTAATACGTTATGACGTTACACCATATAACGCTATACGTTATAACTTTATACCATACAACGTAATACGTTATGACGTTACACCATATAACGCTATACGTTATAACGTTATACCATACATCGTAATACGTTATAACGTTGCACCATATAACGTAATACGTATTGACGTTGTGTCATATAATGTAATACGTTATGACGTTACACCATATAACGCAATACGTATTATTGTTATACCATACGACGTAATACGTTATGACGTTACACCATATAACGTAATACGAATTGCCGTTACACCATATAACGTAATACGTTATGACGTTACACCATATAAGGTAATACGTATTAACGTTGTACCATATAATGTAATACGTTTTAATGCTATGCCATATAACGTAATACGTTATAACGTTACACCATATAACGTAATACGTATTAACGTTGTATCATATAATGTAATACGTTATGACGTTACACCATATAACGTAATACGTTATGACTTTACACCATATAACGTAATACGAAGTGGCTTTACACCATATAACGTAATACGTATTAACGTTGTATCATATAATGAAATACGTTATAACGTTACACCGTATAACGTAATACGTATTAACGTTGTATCATATAGTGTAATACGTTATAATGCTATGCCATATAACGTAATACGCTATAACGTTACACCATATAACGTAATACGAAATGACTTTACACCATGTAACGTAATACGTATTAACGTTGTATCATATAAGGTAATACGTTGTGACGTTACACCATATAACGTAATACGTTTTAACGTTACACCATATAACGCTATACGTTATAACGTTATACCATACATCGTAATACGTTATAACGTTGCACCATATAACGTAATACGTTTTAACGTTGTGTCATATTATGTAATACGTTATGACGTTACACCATATAACGCAATACGTATTAACGTTATACCATACAACGCTATACGTTATAACTTCATACCATACAACGTAATACGTTATGACGTTACACCATATAACGTAATACGAAGTGGCTTTACACCATATAACGTAATACGTATTAACGTTGTATAATATAATGTAATACGTTATAACGTTACACCGTATAACGTAATACGTATTAACGTTGTATCATATAGTGTAATACATTAAAATGCTATGCCATATAACGTAATACGTTATAACGTTACATCATATAGCGTAATACGAAATGACTTTACACCATGTAACGTAATACGTATTAACGTTGTATCATATAATGTAATACGTTATGACGTTACACCATATAACGTAATACCATATGACGTTACACCATATAAGGTAATACGTATTAACGTTGTATCATATAATGTAATACGTTATGACGTTACACCATATAACGTAATACGTATTAACGTTGTACCATATAATGTAATACGTTATAATGCTATGCCATATAACGTAATACTTTATAACGTTACACCATATAACGTAATACGTATTAACGTTGTATCATATAATGTAATACGTTATAATGCTATGCCATATAACGTAATACGTTATAACGTTATACCATATAACGCTATACGTTATAACGTTATACCATACAACGTAATATGTTATGACGTTACACCATATAACGTAATACTTTATGACTTTACACCATATAACGTAGTACGTTATCCCCGATACACCATATAACGTAAAACGTATTAACGTTGTATCGTATAATGTAATACGTTATAACGTTACACCATATAACGTAATACGTATTAACGTTGTATCATATAATGTAATACGTTATAATGCTATGCCATATAACGAAATACGTTATGACTTTACACCATATAACGCTGTACGTTATAACGTTATACCTTACAACGTAATACGATATGACTTTACACCTTGGAACGTAATACGAAATGGCTTTACACCATATAACGTAATACGTATTAACGTTGTATCATATAATGTAATACTTTATGACGTTACACGATATAACGCAATACGTATTAACGTTATACCATATAACATAATACGTTATGACGTTACACCATACAACGTAATACGAAATGGCGTTACACCATATAACGCTATACGTTATAACGTTATACCATGTAAAGTAATACGTTATGACGTTACACCATATAAGGTAATACGTATTAACGTTGTACCATATAATGTAATACGTTTTAATGCTATGCCATATAACGTAATACGTTATAACGTTACACCATATAACGTAATACGTATTAACGTTGTATCATACAATGTAATACGTTATAATGCTATGCCATATAACGTAATACGTTATAACGTTACACCATATAACGCTATACGTTATAACTTTATACCATACAACGTAATAAGTTATGACGTTACACCATATAACGTAATACGATGTGGCTTTACACCATGTAACGTAATACGTATTAACGTTGTATCATATAGTGTAATACATTATAATGCTATGCCATATAACGTAATACGTTATAACGTTACACCATATAGCGTAATACGAAATGACTTTACATCATGTAACGTAATACGTAATAACGTTGTATCATATAATGTAATACGTTATAACGTTGCACCATATAACGTAATACGTTTTAACGTTGTGTCATATAATGTAATACGTTATGACGTTACACCATATAACGCAATACGTATTAACGTTATACCATACAACGTAATACGTTATGACGTTACACCATATAACGTAATACGAATTGACGTTACACCATATAACGTAATAAGTTATGACTTTACACCATATAACGTAATACGAAGTGGCTTTACACCATATAACTTAATACGTATTAACGTTGTATCATATAATGTAATACGTTATAACCTTACACCGTATAACGTAATACGTATTAACGTTGTATCATATAGTGTAATACGTTATAATGCTATGCCATATAACGTAATACGTTATAACGTTACACCATATAACGCTATACGTTATAACGTTGTACCATACAACGTAATACTTTATGACTTTGCTCCATATAACGTAATACGTTATCACGATACACCATATAACGTAATACGTATTAACGTTGTATCATATAATGTAATACGTTATGACGTTACACCATATAACGTAATACGTTATAACGTTACACCATATAAGGTAATACGTATTAACGTTGTATCATATAATGTAATACGTTATGACGTTACACCATATAACGTAATACGTTATAACGTTACACCATATAACGTAATACGTATTAACGTTGTATCATATAATGTAATACGGTATGACGTTACACCATATAACGTAATACGTTATGACTTTACACCATATAACGTAATACGTTATCACGCTACACCATATAACGTAATACGTATTAACGTTGTATCATTAATGTAATACGTTATAACGCTATGCCATATAACGTAATACGTTATAACGTTACACCGTATAACGTAATACGTATTAACGTTGTATCATATAATGTAATACGTTATAACGTTACACCATATAACGTAATACGAAATGACTTTACACCATGTAACGTAATACGTATTAACGTTGTATCATATAAGGTAATACGTTGTGACGTTACACCATATAACGTAATACGTTATAACGTTACACCATATAGCGCTATACGTTATAACGTTATACCATACATCGTAGTACGTTATAACGTTGCACCATATAACGTAATACGTATTAACGTTGTTTCATATAATGTAATACGTTATGACGTTACACCATATAACGCAATACGTATTAATGTTATACCATACAACGTAATACGTTATGACGTTACACCATATAAGGTAATACGTATTAACGTTGTACCATATAATGTAATACGTTTTAATGCTATGCCATATAACGTAATACGTTATAACGTTACACCATATAACGTAATACGTATTAACGTTGTATCATATAATGTAATAAGTTATAATGCTATGTCATATAACGTAATACGTTATAACGTTACACCATATAACGTAATACGAAATGACTTTACACCATGTAACGTAATACGTATTAACGTTGTATCATATAAGGTAATACGTTGTGACGTTACACCATATAACGTAATACGTTATAACGTTACACCATATAGCGCTATACGTTATAACGTTATACCATACATCGTAATACGTTATAACGTTGCACCATATAACGTAATACGTATTAACGTTGTTTCATATAATGTAATACGTTATGACGTTACACCATATAACGCAATACGTATTAATGTTATACCATACAACGTAATACGTTATGACGTTACACCATATAAGGTAATACGTATTAACGTTGTACCATATAATGTAATACGTTTTAATGCTATGCCATATAACGTAATACGTTATAACGTTACACCATATAACGTAATACGTATTAACGTTGTATCATATAATGTAATACGTTATAATGCTATGTCATATAACGTAATACGTTATAACGTTACACCATATAACGCTATACGTTATAACGTTATACCATACAACGTAATACGTTTTAATGTTACACCATATAACGTAATACGTATTAACGAAGTATCATATAATGTAATACGTTATAATGCTATGCCATATAACGTAATACGTTATAACGTTACACCATATAACGTAATACGTATTAACGTTGTATCATATAATGTAATACGTTATGACGTTACACCATATAACGTAATACTAAATGACTTTACACCATATAACGTAATACGTTATAACGTTACACCATATAACGCTATACGTTATAAAGTTAAACCAAACAACGTAATACGTATTAACGTTGTATCATATAATGTAATACGTTATAATGCTATGCAATATAACGTAATACGTTATAACGTTACACCATATAACGTAATACGTATTAACGTTGTATCATATAATGTAATACGTTATGACGTTACACCATATAACGTAATACGTTATGACAATACACCATATAACGTAACACGATATGACGCTACACCATATAACGTAATACGTTATAACGTTACACCATATAACATAATATGTTATGGCGTTACACGATACAACGTAATACGTAATGGCGTTACACCATATAACGCTATACGTTATAACGTTATACCATATAACGTAATACTTATTAACATTGTATCATTTAATGTAATACGTTACAATGCTATGCCATATAACGTAATACGTATTAACGTTGTATCGTATAATGTAATACGTTATAATGAAATGCCGTATAACGTAATACGTTATAACGTTACACCATATAACGCTATACGTTGTAACGTTATACCATACAACGCAATACGTTATGACGTTACAAAATATAACGTAATACGAAATGACGTTACACCATATAACGTAATACGTTATAGCGTTACACCATCTAACGTAATTCTTATTAACATTGTATCATTTAATGTAATACGTTACAATGCTATGCCATATAACGTAATACGTATTACCGTTGTATCGTATAATGTAATACGTTATAATGAAATGCCATATAACGTAATACGTTATACCGTTACACCATATAACGCTATACGTTATAACGTTGTATCTTATAATGTAATACGTTATAATGCATTGCCATATGACGTAATACGTTATAACGTTACACCATGTAACGTAATACGTATTAACGTTGTATCATATAATGTAATACGTTATAACGTTACACCATATAACGTAATACGAAATGACTTTACACCATGTAACGTAATACGTATTAACGTTGTATCATATAAGGTAATACGTTGTGACGTTACACCATATAACGTAATACGTTATAACGTTACACCATATAGCGCTATACGTTAGAAAGTTATACCATACATCGTAATACGTTATAACGTTGCACCATATAACGTAATACGTATTAACGTTGTTTCATATAATGTAATACGTTATGACGTTACACCATATAACGCAATACGTATTAATGTTATACCATACAACGTAATACGTTATGACGTTACACCATATAAGGTAATACGTATTAACGTTGTACCATATAATGTAATGCGTTTTAATGCTATGCCATATAACGTAATACGTTATAACGTTACACCATATAACGTAATACGTATTAACGTTGTATCATATAATGTAATACGTTATAATGCTATGTCATATAACGTAATACGTTATAACGTTACACCATAAAACGCTATACGTTATAACGTTATACCATGCAACGTAATACGTTATGACGTTACACCATACAACGTAATACGATATGACTTTACACCATATATCGTAATACGTATTAACGTTGTATCATATAATGTAATACGTTATAATGCTATGCCATATAACGTAATGCGTTATAACGTTACACCATATAACGTAATACGTATTAACTTTGTATCATATAATGTAATACGTTATAATGCTATGCCATATAACGTAATACGTTATAACGCTACACCATATAAGGTAATACGTATTAACTTTGTATCATATAATGTAATACGTTATAATGCTATGCCATATAACGTAATACGTTATAACGTTACACCATAGACCGCTATACGTTATAACGTTGTATCATATAATGTAGTAAGTTATAATGCTATGCCATATAACGTAATACGTTAAAACGTTACTCCATATAACGTAATACATATTAACGTTGTACCATATAATGTATACGTTATAATGCTATGCCATATAACGTAATACGTTTTAATGTTACACCATATAACGTAATACGTATTAACGTTGTATCATAGAATGTAATACGTTATAATGCTATGCCATATAACGTAATACGTTATAACGTTACACCATATAACGTAATACGTATTAACGTTGTATCATATAATGTAATACGTTATGACGTTACACCATATAACGTAATGCTAAATGACTTTACACCATATAACGTAATACGTTATAACGTTACACCATATAACGCTATACGTTATAAAGTTAAACCAAACAACGTAATACGTATTAACGTTGTATCATATAATGTAATACGTTATAATGCTATGCAATATAACGTAATACGTTATAACGTTACACCATATAACGTAATACGTATTAACGTTGTATCATATAATGTAATACGTTATGACGTTACACCATATAACGTAATACGTTATGACGATACACCATATAACGTAACACGATATGACGCTACACCATATAACGTAATACGTTATAACGTTACACCATATAACATAATATGTTATGGCGTTACACGATACAACGTAATACGTAATGGCGTTACACCATATAACGTAATACGTTATAACGTTACACCATATAACGTAATACGCATTAACGTTGTATCATATAATGTAATACGTTATAATGCTATGTCATATAACGTAATACGTTATGACGATACACCATATAACGTAACACGATATGACGCTACACCATATAACGTAATACGTTATAACGTTACACCATATAACATAATATGTTATGGCGTTACACGATACAACGTAATACGTAATGGCGTTACACCATATAACGCTATACGTTATAACGTTATACCATATTACGTAATACGTATTAACGTTGTATCATATAATGTAATACGATATAATGCCATGCCGTATAACGTAATACGTTATAACGTTACACCATATAACGCTATACGTTATAACGTTATACCATACAACGCAATACGTTATGACGTTACAAAATATAACGTAATACGAAATGACGTTACACCATATAACGTAATACGTTATAGCGTTACACCATCTAACGTAATACTTATTAACATTGTATCATTTAATGTAATACGTTACAATGCTATGCCATATAACGTAATACGTATTAACGTTGTATCGTATAATGTAATACGTTATAATGAAATGCCACATAACATAATACGTTATACCGTTACACCATATAACGCTATACGTTATAACGTTGTATCTTATAATGTAATACGTTATAATGCATTGCCATATGACGTAATACGTTATAACGTTACACCATGTAACGTAATACGTATTAACGTTGTATCATATAATGTAATACGTTATAATGCTATGCCATATAACGTAATACGTTATAACGTTACACCATATAACGTAATACGTATTAACTTTGTATCATATAATGTAATACGTTATAATGCTATGCCATATAACGTAATACGTTATAACGTTACACCATATAACGTAATACGTATTAACTTTGTATCATATAATGTAATACGTTATAATGCTATGCCATATAACGTAATACGTTATAACGTTACACCATAGACCGCTATACGTTATAACGTTGTATCATATAATGTAGTAAGTTATAATGCTATGCCATATAACGTAATACGTTAAAACGTTACTCCATATAACGTAATACATATTAACGTTGTACCATATAATGTATACGTTATAATGCTATGCCATATAACGTAATACGTTTTAATGTTACACCAAATAACGTAATACGTATTAACGTTGTATCATATAATGTAATACGTTATAATGCTATGCCATATAACGTAATACGTTATAACGTTACACCATATAACGTAATACGTATTAACGTTGTATCATATAATGTAATACGTTATGACGTTACACCATATAACGTAATACTAAATGACTTTACACCATATAACGTAATACGTTATAACGTTACACCATATAACGCTATACGTTATAAAGTTAAACCAAGCAACGTAATACGTATTAACGTTGTATCATATAATGTAATACGTTATAATGCTATGCAATATAACGTAATACGTTATAACGTTACACCATATAACGTAATACGTATTAACGTTGTATCATATAATGTAATACGTTATGACGTTACACCATATAACGTAATACGTTATGACGATACACCATATAACGTAACACGATATGACGCTACACCATATAACGTAATACGTTATAACGTTACACCATATAACATAATATGTTATGGCGTTACACGATACAACGTAATACGTAATGGCGTTACACCATATAACGCTATACGTTATAACGTTATACCATATAACGTAATACGTATTAACGTTGTATCATATAATGTAATACGATATAATGCCATGCCGTATAACGTAATACGTTATAACGTTACACCATATAACGCTATACGTTATAACGTTATACCATACAACGCAATACGTTATGACGTTACAAAATATAACGTAATACGAAATGACGTTACACCATATAACGTAATACGTTATAACGTTACACCATCTAACGTAATACTTATTAACATTGTATCATTTAATGTAATACGTTACAATGCTATGCCATATAACGTAATACGTATTAACGTTGTATCGTATAATGTAATACGTTATAATGAAATGCCATATAACGTAATACGTTATACCGTCACACCATATAACGCTATACGTTATAACGTTGTATCTTATAATGTAATACGTTATAATGCATTGCCATATGACGTTATAGGTTATAACGTTACACCATGTAACGTAATACGTATTAACGTTGTATCATTTAATGTAATATGTTGTAATGCTATGCCATTTAACGTAATACGTTATAACGTTACACCATATAACGTAATACCTATTAACGTTGTATTGTATAATGTAATACGTTATAATGAAATGCCATATAACGTAATAAGTATTAACGTTGTATCACTAATGTAATACGTTATAATGCTATGCCATATAACGTAATACGTTATAACGTTTCACCATATAACGCTATACGTTATAACGTTATACCATACATCGTAATACGTTATAACGTTGCACCATATAACGTAATACGTATTAACGTTACACCATATAACGCTATACGTCATAACGATATACCATATAACTTAATACGTTATAACGTTACACCATATAACGTAATACGCATTAACGTTGTGTTATATAATGTAATACGTTATGACGTTACACCGTATAACGTAATACGTATTAACGTTGTATCATATAATGTAATACGTTATAATGCTATGCCATATAACGTAATACGTTATGACGTTACAGCATATAACGTAATACGAATTGACGTTACACCATATAACGTAATACGTTATGACTTTACGCCATATAACGTAATACGTTATCACGATACACCATATAACGTAATACGTATTAACGTTGTATCATATAATGTAATACGTTATGACGTTACACCATATAACGTAATACGTATTAACGTTGTATCATATAATGTAATACGTTATAATGCTATGCCATATAACGTAATACGTTATAACGTTACACCATATAACGCTATACGTTATAACGTTGTACCATACAACGTAATACGTTATGACGATACACCATATACCGTAATACGTTATGACTTTACACCATATAACGTATTACGTTATCACGCTACACCATATAACGTAATACATATTAACGTTGTATCATATAATGTAATACGTTATAACGTTACACCATATAACGTAATACGCATTAACGTTGTGTCATATAATGTAATACGTTATGACGTTACACCGTATAACGTAATACGTATTAACGTTGTATCATATAATGTAATACGTTATAATGCTATGCCATATAACGTAATACGTTATGACGTTACAGCATATAACGTAATACGAATTGACGTTACACCATATAACGTAATACGTTATGACTTTACGCCATATAACGTAATACGTTATCACGATACACCATATAACGTAATACGTATTAACGTTGTGTCATATAATGTAATACGTTATGACGTTACACCGTATAACGTAATACGTATTAACGTTGTATCATATAATGTAATACGTTATAATTCTATGCCATATAACGTAATACGTTATGACGTTACAGCATATAACGTAATACGAATTGACGTTACACCATATAACGTAATACGTTATGACTTTACGCCATATAACGTAATACGTTATCACGATACACCATATAACGTAATACGTATTAACGTTGTATCATATAATGTAATACGTTATAACGTTGCACCATATAACGTAATACGTTTTAACGTTGTGTCATATAATGTAATACGTTATGACGTTACACCATATAACGCAATACGTATTAACGTTATACCATACAACGTAATACGTTATGACGTTACACCATATAACGTAATACGAATTGACGTTACACCATATAACGTAATACGTTATGACTTTACACCATATAACGTAATACGAAGTGGCTTTACCCCATATAACGTAATACGTATTAACGTTGTATCATATAGTGTAATACGTTATACTGCTATGCCATATAACGTAATACGTTATAACGTTACACCATATAACGCTATACGTTATAACGTTGTACCATACAACGTAATACTTTATGACTTTGCTACATATAACGTAATACGTTATCACGATACACCATATAACGTAATACGTATTAACGTTGTATCATATAATGTAATACGTTATGACGTTACACCATATAACGTAATACGTTATAACGTTACACCATATAACGCTATACGTTAAAACTTTATACCATACAACGTAATACGTTATGACGTTACACCATATAACGTAATACGAAGTGGCTTTACACCATATAACGTAATACGTATTAACGTTGTATCATATAATGTAATACGTTATAACGTTACACCGTATAACGTAATACGTATTAACGTTGTATCATATAGTGTAATACATTATAATGCTATGCCATATAACGTAATACGTTATAACGTTACTCCATATAGCGTAATACGAAATGACTTTACACCATGTAACGTAACACGTATTAACGTTATATCATATAAGGTAATACGTTATGACGTTACACCATATAACGTAATACGTTATAACGTTACACCATATAACGCTATACGTTATAACGTTATACCATACATCGTAATACGTTATAACGTTGCACCATATAACGTAATACGTATTAACGTTACACCATATAACGCTATACGTCATAACGATATAGCATATAACGTAATACGTTATAACGTTACACCATATAACGTAATACGTATTAACGTTGTGTCATATAATGTAATACGTTATGACGTTACACCGTATAACGTAATACGTATTAACGTTGTATCATATAATGTAATACATTATAATGCTATGCCATATAACGTAATACGCTATAACGTTGCACCATATAACGTAATACAAAATGACTTTACACCATGTAACGTAATACGTATTAACGTTGTATCATATAAGGTAATACGTTGTGACGTTACACCATATAACGTAATACGTTTTAACGTTACACCATATAACGCTATACGTTATAACGTTATACCATACATCGTAATACGTTATAACGTTGCACCATATAACGTAATACGTTTTAACGTTGTGTCATATAATGTAATACGTTATGACGTTACACCATATAACGCAATACGTATTAACGTTATACCATACAACGTAATACGTTATGACGTTACAGCATATAACGTAATACGAATTGACGTTACACCATATAACGTAATACGTTATGACTTTACGCCATATAACGTAATACGTTATCACGATACACCATATAACGTAATACGTATTAACGTTGTATCATATAATGTAATACGTTATGACGTTACACCATATAACGTAATACGTATTAACGTTGTATCATATAATGTAATACGTTATAATGCTATGCCATATAACGAAATACGTTATTACTTTACGCCATATAACGCTGTACGTTATAACGTTATACCTTACAACGTAATACGATATGACTTTACACCTTGTAACGTAATACGAAATGGCTTTACACCATATAACGTAATACGTATTAACGTTGTACCATATAATGTAATACGTTTTAATGCTATGCCATATAACGTAATACGTTATAACGTTACACCATATAACGTAATACGTATTAACGTTGTATCATATAATGTAATACGTTATAATGCTATGCCATATAACGTAATACGTTATGACTTTACACCATATAACGTAATACGTTATCACGCTACACCATATAACGTAATACGTATTAACGTTGTATCATATAATGTAATACGTTATAACGCTATGCCATATAACGTAATACGTTATAACGTTACACCATATAACGTAATACGTATCAACGTTGTATCATATAATGTAATACGTTATAACGTTACACCGTATAACGTAATACGTATTAACGTTGTATCATATAATGTAATACATTATAATGCTATGCCATATAACGTAATACGTTATAACGTTACACCATATAACGTAATACGAATTGCCGTTACACCATATAACGTAATACGTTATGACGTTACACCATATAACGCTATACGTTATAACTTTATACCATACAACGTAATACGTTATGACGTTACACCATATAACGTAATACGAAGTGGCTTTACACCATATAACGTAATACGTATTAACGTTGTATCATATAATGTAATACGTTATAACGTTACACCATATAACGCTATACGTTATAACGTTATACCATACATCGTAATACGTTATAACGTTGCACCATATAACGTAATACGTATTGACGTTGTGTCATATAATGTAATACGTTATGACGTTACACCATATAACGCAATACGTATTATTGTTATACCATACGACGTAATACGTTATGACGTTACACCATATAACGTAATACGAATTGCCGTTACACCATATAACGTAATACGTTATGACGTTACACCATATAAGGTAATACGTATTAACGTTGTACAATATAATGTAATACGTTTTAATGCTATGCCATATAACGTAATACGTTATAACGTTACACCATATAACGTAATACGTATTAACGTTGTATCATATAATGTAATACGTTATGACGTTACACCATATAACGTAATACGTTATGACTTTACACCATATAACGTAATACGAAGTGGCTTTACACCATATAACGTAATACGTATTAACGTTGTATCATATAATGAAATACGTTATAACGTTACACCGTATAACGTAATACGTATTAACGTTGTATCATATAGTGTAATACGTTATAATTCTATGCCATATAACGTAATACGTTATAACGTTACACCATATAACGCTATACGTTATAACTTTATACCATACAACGTAATACGTTATGACGTTACACCATATAACGTAATACGAAGTGGCTTTACACCATATAACGTAATACGTATTAACGTTGTATCATATAATGTAATACGTTATAACGTTACACCGTATAACGTAATACGTATTAACGTTGTATCATATAGTGTAATACATTATAATGCTATGCCATATAACGTAATACTTTATAACGTTACATCATATAGCGTAATACGAAATGACTTTACACCATGTAACGTAATACGTATTAACGTTGTATCATATAATGTAATACGTTATAACGTTACACCGTATAACGTAATACGTATTAACGTTGTATCATATAATGTAATACATTATAATGCTATGCCATATAACGTAATACGCTATAACGTTACACCATATAACGTAATACGAAATGACTTTACACCATGTAACGTAATACGTATTAACGTTGTATCATATAAGGTAATACGTTGTGACGTTACACCATATAACGTAATACGTTTTAACGTTACACCATATAACGCTATACGTTATAACGTTATACCATACATCGTAATACGTTATAACGTTGCACCATATAACGTAATACGTTTTAACGTTGTGTCATATTATGTAATACGTTATGACGTTACACCATATAACGCAATACGTATTAACGTTATACCATACAACGTAATACGTTATGACGTTACACCATATAACGTAATACGAATTGACGTTACACCATATAACGTAATACGTTATCACGATACACCATATAACGTAATACGTATTAACGTTGTATCATATAATGTAATACGTTATGACGTTACACCATATAACGTAATACGTATTAACGTTGTATCATATAATGTAATACGTTATAATGCTATGCCATATAACGTAATACGTTATAACGTTACACCATATAACGCTATACGTTATAACGTTGTACCATACAACGTAATACGTTATGACTTTACACCATATACCGTAATACGTTATGACTTTACACCATAAAACGTATTACGTTATCACGCTACACCATATAACATAAAACGTATTAACGTTGTATCATATAATGTAATACGTTATGACGTTACACCATATAACGTAACACCATATGACGTTACACCATATAAGGTAATACGTATTAACGTTGTATCATATAATGTAATACGTTATGACGTTACACCATATAACGTAATACCATATGACGTTACACCATATAAGGTAATACGTATTAACGTTATACCATATAACATAATACGTTGTGACGTTACACCATACAACGTAATACGAAATGGCGTTACACCATATAACGCTATACGTTATAACGTTATACCATGTAACGTAATACGTTATGACGTTACACCATATAAGGTAATACGTATTAACGTTGTACCATATAATGTAATACGTTTTAATGCTATGCCATATAACGTAATACGTTATAACGTTACACCATATAACGTAATACGTATTAACGTTGTATCATATAATGTAATACGGTATGACGTTACACCATATAACGTAATACGTTATGACTTTACACCATATAACGTAATACGTTATCACGCTACACCATATAACGTAATACGTATTAACGTTGTATCATTAATGTAATACGTTATAACGCTATGCCATATAACGTAATACGTTATAACGTTACACCGTATAACGTAATACGTATTAACGTTGTATCATATAATGTAATACGTTATAACGTTACACCATATAACGTAATACGAAATGACTTTACACCATGTAACGTAATACGTATTAACGTTGTATCATATAAGGTAATACGTTGTGACGTTACACCATATAACGTAATACGTTATAACGTTACACCATGTAGCGCTATACGTTATAACGTTATACCATACATCGTAATACGTTATAACGTTGCACCATATAACGTAATACGTATTAACGTTGTTTCATATAATGTAATACGTTATGACGTTACACCATATAACGCAATACGTATTAATGTTATACCATACAACGTAATACGTTATGACGTTACACCATATAAGGTAATACGTATTAACGTTGTACCATATAATGTAATACGTTTTAATGCTATGCCATATAACGTAATACGTTATAACGTTACACCATATAACGTAATACGTATTAACGTTGTATCATATAATGTAATACGTTATAATGCTATGTCATATAACGTAATACGTTATAACGTTACACCATATAACGCTATACGTTATAACGTTACACCATATAACGTAATACGTATTAACGTTGTATCATATAATGTAATACGTTATAACGTTACCCCATATAACGTAATACGTATTAACGTTGTATCATTTAATGTAATACGTTATAATGCTATGCCATATAACGTAATACGTTAAAACGTTACTCCATATAACGTAATACATATTAACGTTGTACCATATAATGTAACACGTTATAATGCTATGCCATTTAACGTAATACGTTATAACGTTACACCATATAACGTAATACGTATTAACGTTATACCATATAACGCAATACGTTATCACGCTACACCATATAACGTAATACGTATTAACGTTGTATCATGTAATGTAATACGTTATGACGTTACACCATACAAGGTAATACGTATTAACGTTATACCATATAACGTAATACGTTATAACGTTACTCCATATAACGTAATACGTATTAACGTTGTACCATATAATGTAATACGTTATAATGCTATGCCATATAACGTAATACGTTATAACGTTACACCATATAACGTAATACGTATTAACGTTACACCATATAACGCTATACGTCATAATGATATACCATATAACGTAATACGTTATAACGTTACAACATATAACGAAATACGTATTATCGTAGTATCATATAATATAATACGTTATGACGTTACACCATATAGCACAATACGTATTAACGTTATACCATATAACATAATACGTTATGGCGTTACACCATACAACGTAATACGTAATGGCGTTAAACCATATAACGCTATACGTTATAACGTTATACCATGTAACGTAATACGTATTAACGTTGTATCATATAATGTAATACGATATAATGCCATGCCGTATAACGTAATACGTTATAACGTTACACCATATAACGTAATACGTATTAACGTTGTATCGTATAATGTAATACGTTATAATGCATTGCCATATGACGTAATACGTTATAACGTTACACCATGTAACGTAATACGTATTAACGTTGTATCATTTAATGTAATATGTTGTAATGCTATACCATTTAACGTAATACGTTATAACGTTACAACATATAACGAAATACGTATTATCGTAGTATCATATAATATAATACGTTATGACGTTGCACCATATAACGTAATACGAATTGACGTTACACCATATAACGTAATACGTTATCACGATACACCATATAACGTAATACGTATTAACGTTGTATCATATAATGTAATACGTTATGACGTTACACCATATAACGTAATACGTATTAACGTTGTACCATATAATGTAATACATTATAATGCTATGCCATATAACGTAATACTTTATAACGTTACACCATATAACGTAATACGTATTAACGTTGTATCATATAATGTAATACGTTATAATGCTATGCCATATAACGTAATACGTTATAACGTTATACCATATAACGCTATACGTTATAACGTTATACCATACAACGTAATACGTTATGACGTTACACCATATAACGTAATACTTTATGACTTTACACCATATAACGTAGTACGTTATCCCCGATACACCATATAACGTAAAACGTATTAACGTTGTATCGTATAATGTAATACGTTATAACGTTACACCATATAACGTAATACGTATTAACGTTGGATCATATAATGTAATACGTTATAATGCTATGCCATATAACGAAATACGTTATGACTTTACACCATATAACGCTGTACGTTATAACGTTATACCATACAACGTAATACGTTATGACGTTACACCATATAACGTAATACTTTATGACTTTACACCATATAACGTAGTACGTTATCCCCGATACACCATATAACGTAAAACGTATTAACGTTGTATCGTATAATGTAATACGTTATAACGTTACACCATATAACGTAATACGTATTAACGTTGTATCATATAATGTAATACGTTATAATGCTATGCCATATAACGAAATACGTTATGACTTTACACCATATAACGCTGTACGTTATAACGTTATACCTTACAACGTAATACGATATGACTTTACACCTTGTAACGTAATACGAAATGGCTTTACACCATATAACGTAATACGTATTAACGTTGTATCATATAATGTAATACTTTATGACGTTACACGATATAACGCAATACGTATTAACGTTATACCATATAACATAATACGTTATGACGTTACACCATACAACGTAATACGAAATGGCGTTACACCATATAACGCTATGCGTTATAACGTTATACCATGTAACGTAATACGTTATGACGTTACACCATATAAGGTAATACGTATTAACGTTGTACCATATAATGTAATACGTTTTAATGCTATGCCATATAACGTAATACGTTATAACGTTACACCATATAACGTAATACGTATTAACGTTGTATCATATAATGTAATACGGTATGACGTTACACCATATAACGTAATACGTTATGACTTTACACCATATAACGTAATACGTTATCACGCTACACCATATAACGTAATACGTATTAACGTTGTATCATATAATGTAATACGTTATAACGCTATGCCATATAACGTAATACGTTATAACGTTACACCGTATAACGTAATACGTATTAACGTTGTATCATATAATGTAATACGTTATAACGTTACACCGTATATCGTAATACGTATTAACGTTGTATCATATAATGTAATACATTGTTATGCTATGCCATATAACGTAATACGTTATAACGTTACACCATATAACGTAATACGAAATGACTTTACACCATGTAACGTAATACGTATTAACGTTATATCATATAATGTAATACGTTATAATGCTATGCCATATAACGTAATACGTTATAACGTTACACCATATGACGTAATACGTATTAACTTTGTATCATATAATGTAATACGTATTAACTTTGTATCATATAATGTAATACGTTATAATGCTATGCCATATAACGTAATACGTTATAACGTTACACCATAGACCGCTATACGTTATAACGTTATACCTTACAACGTAATACGTTATGACGTTACACCATATAACGTAATACGTATTAACGTTGTTTCATATAATGTAATACGTTATAACGTTACACCGTATATCGTAATACGTATTAACGTTGTATCATATAATGTAATACATTGTTATGCTATGCCATATAACGTAATACGTTATAACGTTACACCATATAACGTAATACGAAATGACTTTACACCATGTAACGTAATACGTATTAACGTTATATCATATAATGTAATACGTTATAATGCTATGCCATATAACGTAATACGTTATAACGTTACACCATATGACGTAATACGTATTAACTTTGTATCATATAATGTAATACGTATTAACTTTGTATCATATAATGTAATACGTTATAACGTTATACCATGTAACGTAATACGTTGTGACGTTACACCATATAACGTAATACGTTATAACGTTGCACCATATAGCGCTATACGTTATAACGTTATACCATACATCGTAATACGTTATAACGTTGCACCATATAACGTAATACGTATTAACGTTGTTTCATATAATGTAATACGTTATGACGTTACACCATATAACGCAATACGTATTAATGTTATACCATACAACGTAATACGTTATGACGTTACACCATATAAGGTAATACGTATTAACGTTGTACCATATAATGTAATACGTTTTAATGCTATGCCATATAACGTAATACGTTATAACGTTACACCATATAACGTAATACGTATTAACGTTGTATCATATAATGTAATACGTTATAATGCTATGTCATATAACGTAATACGTTATAACGTTACACCATATAACGCTATACGTTATAACGTTATACCATACAACGTAATACGTTATGACGTTACACCATACAACGTAATACGATATGACTTTACACCATATATCGTAATACGTATTAACGTTGTATCATATAATGTAATACGTTATAATGCTATGCCATATAACGTAATACGTTATAACGTTACACCATAGACCGCTATACGTTATAACGTTATACCTTACAACGTAATACGTAATGGCGTTACACCATATAACGCTATACGTTATAACGTTATACCATATAACGTAATACGTATTAACGTTGTATCATATAATGTAATACGATATAATGCCATGCCGTATAACGTAATACGTTATAACGTTACACCATGTAACGCTATACGTTATAACGTTATACCATACAACGTAATACGTTATGACGTTACACCATATAACGTAATACTTTATGACTTTACACCATATAACGTAGTACGTTATCCCCGATACACCATATAACGTAAAACGTATTAACGTTGTATCGTATAATGTAATACGTTATAACGTTACACCATATAACGTAATACGTATTAACGTTGGATCAGATAATGTAATACGTTATAATGCTATGCCATATAACGAAATACGTTATGACTTTACACCATATAACGCTGTACGTTATAACGTTATACCATACAACGTAATACGTTATGACGTTACACCATATAACGTAATACTTTATGACTTTACACCATATAACGTAGTACGTTATCCCCGATACACCATATAACGTAAAACGTATTAACGTTGTATCGTATAATGTAATACGTTATAACGTTACACCATATAACGTAATACGTATTAACGTTGTATCATATAATGTAATACGTTATAATGCTATGCCATATAACGAAATACGTTATGACTTTACACCATATAACGCTGTACGTTATAACGTTATACCTTACAACGTAATACGATATGACTTTACACCTTGTAACGTAATACGAAATGGCTTTACACCATATAACGTAATACGTATTAACGTTGTATCATATAATGTAATACTTTATGACGTTACACGATATAACGCAATACGTATTAACGTTATACCATATAACATAATACGTTATGACGTTACACCATACAACGTAATACGAAATGGCGTTACACCATATAACGCTATGCGTTATAACGTTATACCATGTAACGTAATACGTTATGACGTTACACCATATAAGGTAATACGTATTAACGTTGTACCATATAATGTAATACGTTTTAATGCTATGCCATATAACGTAATACGTTATAACGTTACACCATATAACGTAATACGTATTAACGTTGTATCATATAATGTAATACGGTATGACGTTACACCATATAACGTAATACGTTATGACTTTACACCATATAACGTAATACGTTATCACGCTACACCATATAACGTAATACGTATTAACGTTGTATCATATAATGTAATACGTTATAACGCTATGCCATATAACGTAATACGTTATAACGTTACACCGTATAACGTAATACGTATTAACGTTGTATCATATAATGTAATACGTTATAACGTTACACCGTATATCGTAATACGTATTAACGTTGTATCATATAATGTAATACATTGTTATGCTATGCCATATAACGTAATACGTTATAACGTTACACCATATAACGTAATACGAAATGACTTTACACCATGTAACGTAATACGTATTAACGTTATATCATATAATGTAATACGTTATAATGCTATGCCATATAACGTAATACGTTATAACGTTACACCATATGACGTAATACGTATTAACTTTGTATCATATAATGTAATACGTATTAACTTTGTATCATATAATGTAATACGTTATAATGCTATGCCATATAACGTAATACGTTATAACGTTACACCATAGACCGCTATACGTTATAACGTTATACCTTACAACGTAATACGTTATGACGTTACACCATATAACGTAATACGTATTAACGTTGTTTCATATAATGTAATACGTTATAACGTTACACCGTATATCGTAATACGTATTAACGTTGTATCATATAATGTAATACATTGTTATGCTATGCCATATAACGTAATACGTTATAACGTTACACCATATAACGTAATACGAAATGACTTTACACCATGTAACGTAATACGTATTAACGTTATATCATATAATGTAATACGTTATAATGCTATGCCATATAACGTAATACGTTATAACGTTACACCATATGACGTAATACGTATTAACTTTGTATCATATAATGTAATACGTATTAACTTTGTATCATATAATGTAATACGTTATAACGTTATACCATGTAACGTAATACGTTGTGACGTTACACCATATAACGTAATACGTTATAACGTTGCACCATATAGCGCTATACGTTATAACGTTATACCATACATCGTAATACGTTATAACGTTGCACCATATAACGTAATACGTATTAACGTTGTTTCATATAATGTAATACGTTATGACGTTACACCATATAACGCAATACGTATTAATGTTATACCATACAACGTAATACGTTATGACGTTACACCATATAAGGTAATACGTATTAACGTTGTACCATATAATGTAATACGTTTTAATGCTATGCCATATAACGTAATACGTTATAACGTTACACCATATAACGTAATACGTATTAACGTTGTATCATATAATGTAATACGTTATAATGCTATGTCATATAACGTAATACGTTATAACGTTACACCATATAACGCTATACGTTATAACGTTATACCATACAACGTAATACGTTATGACGTTACACCATACAACGTAATACGATATGACTTTACACCATATATCGTAATACGTATTAACGTTGTATCATATAATGTAATACGTTATAATGCTATGCCATATAACGTAATACGTTATAACGTTACACCATAGACCGCTATACGTTATAACGTTATACCTTACAACGTAATACGTAATGGCGTTACACCATATAACGCTATACGTTATAACGTTATACCATATAACGTAATACGTATTAACGTTGTATCATATAATGTAATACGATATAATGCCATGCCGTATAACGTAATACGTTATAACGTTACACCATGTAACGCTATACGTTATAACGTTATACCATACAACGCAATACGTTATGACGTTACAAAATATAACGTAATACGAAATGACGTTACACCATATAACGTAATACGTTATATCGTTACACCATCTAACGTAATACTTATTAACATTGTATCATTTAATGTAATACGTTACAATGCTATGCCATATAACGTAATACGTATTAACGTTGTATCGTATAATGTAATACGTTATAATGAAATGCCATATAACGTAATACGTTATACCGTTACACCATATAACGCTATACGTTATAACGTTGTATCTTATAATGTAATACGTTATAATGTATTGCCATATGACGTAATACGTTATAACGTTACACCATGTAACGTAATACGTATTAACGTTGTATCATTTAATGTAATATGTTGTAATGCTATGCCATTTAACGTAATACGTTATAACGTTACACCATATAACGTAATACGTATTAACGTTGTATCGTATAATGTAATACGTTATAATGAAATGCCATATAACGTAATACGTTATACCGTTACACCATATAACGCTATACGTTATAACGTTGTATCTCATAATGTAATACGTTATAATGCATTGCCATATGACGTTATAGGTTATAACGTTACACCATGTAACGTAATACGTATTAACGTTGTATCATTTAATGTAATATGTTGTAATGCTATGCCATTTAACGTAATACGTTATAACGTTACACCATATAACGTAGTACCTATTAACGTTGTATTGTATAATGTAATACGTTATAATGAAATGCCATATAACGTAATAAGTATTAACGTTGTATCACTAATGTAATACGTTATAATGCTATGCCATATAACGTAATACGTTATAACATTACACAATATAACGTAATACGTATTAACGTTGTATCATATAACGTAATTCGTATTAACGTCGTACCGTATAATGTAATACGTTATATAGCTAAACCATATAACGTAATACGTTATGACGTTACACCATATAACGTAATACGCATTAACATTGTATCATATAATGTAATACGTTATAACGTTACACCATATAACGTAATACGTATTAACGTTGTATCATTTAATGTAATACGTTATAATGCTATGCCATATAACGTAATACGTTAAAACGTTACTCCATATAACGTAATACGTATTAACGTTACACCATATAACGTAATACGCATTAACGTTGTATCATATAATGTAATACGTTATGACGATACACCATATAACGTAACACGATATGACGCTACACCATATAACGAAATACGTATTAACGTTACACCATATAACGCTATACGTTATAACGATATACCATATAACGTAATACGTTATAACGTTACACCATATAACGTAATACGTATTAACGTTGTATCATATAATGTAATACGTTATGACGTTACACCATATAACGCAATACGTATAAACGTTATACCATCTAACGTAATACGTTATAACGTTACACCATATAACGCTATACGTTATAACGATATACCATACAACGTAATACGTTATGACGTTACACCATATAACGTAATACGAAATGACGTTACACCATATAACGTAATACGTTATAACGTTACACCATCTAACATAATACGTTATAACGTTACCCCATATAACGTAATACGTATTAACGTTGTATCATTTAATGTAATACGTTATAATGCTATGCCATATAACGTAATACATATTAACGTTGTATCATATAATGTAAAACGTTATAATGCTATGCCATATAACGTAATACGTTATAACGTTACACCATATAACGCTACACGTTATAACGTTATACCATACAACGTAACACGTTATGACGTTACACCATATAACGTAATACGTTATGACTTTACACCATATAACGTAACACGATATGACGCTACACCATCTAACGTAATACGTTATAACGCTACACCATATAACGTAATACGATGTAGCTTTACACCATATAACGTAATACGTATTAGCGTTGTATCATATAATGTAATACGTTATAACGTTACACCATATAACGCAATACGTATTAACGTTATACCATATAACGTAATACGTTATAACGTTACTCCATAAAACGTAATTCGTATTAACGTTGTACCATATAATGTAATACGTTATAATGCTATGCCATATAACGTAATACGTTATAACGTTACACCATATAACGTAATACGTATTAACGTTATACCATATAACGCAATACGTTATCACGCTACACCATATAACGTAATACGTATTAACGTTGTATCATGTAATGTAATACGTTATGACGTTACACCATACAAGGTAATACGTATTAACGTTATACCATATAACGTAATACGTTATAACGTTACTCCATATAACGTAATACGAATTAACGTTGTACCATATAATGTAATACGTTATAATGCTATGCCATATAACGTAATACGTTATAACGTTACACCATATAACGTAATACGTATTAACGTTATACCATATAACGCAATACGTTATCACGCTACACCATATAACGTAATACGTATTAACGTTGTATCATGTAATGTAATACGTTATGACGTTAAACCATATAACGCTATACGTTATAACGTTATACCATATAACGTAATACGTATTAACGTTGTATCATATAATGTAATACGATATAATGCCATGCCGTATAACGTAATACGTTATAACGTTACACCATGTAACGTAATACGTATTAACGTTGTATCATTTAATGTAATATGTTGTAATGCTATAGCATTTAACGTAATACGTTATAACGTTACACCATATAACGTAATACGTATTAACGTTGTATCGTATAATGTAATACGTTATAATGAAATGCCATATTACGTGACAAGTATTAACGTTGTATCACATAATGTAATACGTTATAATGCTATGCCATATAACGTAATACATTATAACGTTACACCATATAACGAAATACGTATTAACGTTGTATCATATAATGTAATACGTTATAATGCTATGCCATATAACGTAATACGTTATAACGTTACGCCACATAACGCTGTACGTTATAACGTTGTATCATATAATGTAGTAAGTTATAATGCTATGCCATATAACGTAATACGTTATAACGTTACACCATATAACGTAATACGTATTAACGTTGTATCATATAATGTAATACGTTATGACGTTACACCATATAACGCAATACGTATTAACGTTATACCATACAACGTAATACGTTATGACGTTACACCATATAACGTAATACGAAATAACGTTACACCATATAACGTAATACATAAAGACGTTACACCATCTAACGTAATACGTTATAACGTTACACCATATAACGTAATACGTACTAACGTTGTATCATATAATGTAATACGTTATATAGCTATACCATATAACGTAATACGTTATGACGTTACACCATTTAACGTAATACGCATTAACGTTGTATCGTATAATGTAATACGTTATGACGATACACCATATAACGTAACACGATATGACGCTACACCATGTAACGAAATACGTTTTAACGTTACACCATATAACGCTATACGTAATAACGATATACCTTATAACGTAATACGTTATAACGTTACACCACATAACGTAATACGTATTAACGTTGTATCATATAACGTAATACGTATTAACGTTACACCATATAACGCTATACGTTACAACGTTATACCATACAACGTAATACGTTATGACGTTACACCATATAACGTAAAACTTTATGACTTTACACCATATAACGTAATACGTATTAACGTTGTATCATATAATGTAATACGTTATGACGTTACACCATATAACGTAATACGTTATGACTATACACCATATAACGTAATACGTTATCACGATACACCATATAACGTAATACGTTATGACGTTACACCATATAACGTAATACGAAGTGGCTTTACACCATATGACGTAATACGTATTAACGTTGTATCATATAATGTAATACGTTATAATGCTATGCCATATAACGTAATACGTTATAACGTTACACCATATAACGCTATACGTTATAACGTTATACCATACAACGTAATACGTTATGACGTTACACCATATAACGTAACACGTTATGACTTTACACCATATAACGTAACACGATATGACGCTACACCATCTAACGTAATACGTTATAACGTTACACCATATAACGTAATACGATGTGGCTTTACACCATATAACGTAATACGTATTAAGGTTGTATCATATAATGTAATACGTTATGACGTTTCACCACATAACGTAATACGTATTAACGTTACACCATATAACGCTATACGTTACAACGTTATACCATACAACGTAATACGTTATGACGTTACACCATATAACGTTATACGATATGACTTTACACCATATAACGTAATACGTATTAACGTTGTATCATATAATGTAATACGTTATGACGTTACACCATATAACGTAACACGTTATGACTATACACCATATAACGTAATACGTTATCACGATACACCATATAACGTAATACGTTATGACGTTACACCATATAACGTAATACGAAGTGGCTTTACACCATATAACGAAATACGTATTAACGTTGTATCATATAATGTAATACGTTATGACGTTACACCATATAACGCAATACGTATTAACGTTATACCATACAACGTAATACGTTATGACGTTACACCATATAACGTAATACGAAATGACGTTACACGATATATCGTAATACATTAAGATGTTACACCATCTAACGTAATACGTTATAACGTTACACCATATAACGTAATACGTACTAACGTTGTATCATATAATGTAATACGTTATAATGCTATGCCATATAACGTATTACGTTATAACGTTACACCATATAACGCTATACGTTATAACGTTGTATCATATAATGTAGTAAGTTATAATGCTATACCATACAACGTAATACGTTATGACGTTACACCATATAACGTAATACGAAATGACGTTACACCATATAACGTAATACGTTATAACGTTACACCATCTAACGTAATACGTTATAACGTTACCCCATATAACGTAATACGTTATAACGTTACAGCGTATAACGCAATAAGTATAAATGTTATACCATACAACGTAATACGTATTAACGTTGTATCATATAATGTAATACGTTATAATGCTATGCCATATAACGTAATACGTTATAAGGTTACACCATATAACGTAATACTTATTAACGTTGTATCATATAACGTAATACGTATTAACGTCGTATCGTATAATGTAATACGTTATATAGCTATACCATATAACGTAATACGTACTAACGTTGTATCATATAATGTAATACGTTATAATGCTATGCCATATAACGTATTACGTTATAACGTTACACCATATAACGCTATACGTTATAACGTTGTATCATATAATGTAGTAAGTTATAATGCTATACCATACAACGTAATACGTTATGACGTTACACCATATAACGTAATACGAAATGACGTTACACCATATAACGTAATACGTTATAACGTTACACCATCTAACGTAATACGTTATAACGTTACCCCATATAACGTAATACGTTATAACGTTATACCATACAACGTAATACGTTATGACGTTACACCATATAACGTAATACGAAATGACGTTACACGATATATCGTATTACATTAAGACGTTACACCATCTAACGTAATACGTTATAACGTTACACCATATAACGTAATAGGCATTAACGTTGTATCACATAACGTAATACGTTATGACGTTACTCCATATAACGTAATACGTTATGACGTTACACCATATAACGTAAAACGATATGACTTTACACCATATAACGTAATACGTATTAACGTCGTATCGTATAATGTAATACGATATATAGCTATACCATATAACGTAATACGTTATGACGTTACACCATTTAACGTAATACGCATTAACGTTGTATCGTATAATGTAATACGTTATGACTTTACACCATATAACGTAACACGATATGACGCTACACCATCTAACGTAATACGTTATAACGTTACACCATATAACGTAATACGTATTAACGTTGTATCATATAATGTAATACGTTATAATGCTATGCCATATAACGTATATACGTTATAACGTTACACCATATAACGCTATACGTTATAACGTTATACCATACAACGTAATACGTTATGACGTTACACCATATAACGCAACACGTTATGACTTTACACCATATAACGTAACACGATATGACGCTACACCATCTAACGTAATACGTTATAACGTTACACCATATAACGTAATACGATCTGGCTTTACACCATATAACGTAATACGTATTAACGTTGTATCATATAATGTAATACGTTATGACGTTTCACCATATAACGTAATACGTATTAACGTTACACCATATAACGCTATACGTTACAACGTTATACCATACAACGTAATACGTTATGACGTTACACCATATAACGTAAAACGATATGACTTTACACCATATAACGTAATACGTATTAACGTTGTATCATATAATGTAATACGTCATGACGTTACACCATATAACGTAATACGTTATGACTTTACACCATATAACGTAATAGGCATTAACGTTGTATCGTATAATGTCATACGTTATGACGATACACCATATAACGCTATACGTTATAACGATATACCATATAACGTAATACGTTATAACGTTACACCATATAACGTAATACGTATTAACGTTGTATCATATAATGTAATACGTTATGACGTTACACCATATAACGTAATACGTTATGACTTTACACCATATAACGTAATAGGCATTAACGTTGTATCACATAATGTAATACGTTATGACGTTACACCATATAACGTAATACGTTATGAGTATACACCATATAACGTAATACGTTATCACGATACACCATATAACGCAATACGTATTAACGTTATACCATACAACGTAATACGTTATGACGTTACACCATATAACGTAATACGAAATGAGGTTACACCATATAACGTAATACATTAAGACGTTACACCATGTAACGTAATACGTTATAACGTTACAGCGTATAACACAATAAGTATTAATGTTATACCATACAACGTAATACGTATTAACGTTGTATCATATAATGTAATACGTCATAATGCTATGCCATATAACGTAATACGTTATAAGGTTACACCATATAACGTAATATTTATTAACGTTGTATCATATAACGTAATACGTATTAACGTCGTATCGTATAATGTAATACGTTATATAGCTATACCATATAACGTAATACGTTATGACGTTACACCATTTAACGTAATACGCATTAACGTTGTATCGTATAATGTAATACGTTATGACGATACACCATATAACGTAACACGATATGACGCTACACCATATAACGAAATACGTTTTAACGTTACACCATATAACGCTATACGTTATAACGATATACCATATAACGTAATACGTTATAACGTTACACCATATAACGTAATACGTATTAACGTTGTATCATATAATGTAATACGTTATAATGCTATGCCATATAACGTATATACGTTATAACGTTACACCATATAACGCTATACGTTATAACGTTATACCATACAACGTAATACGTTATGACGTTACACCATATAACGCAACACGTTATGACTTTACACCATATAACGTAACACGATATGACGCTACACCATCTAACGTAATACGTTATAACGTTACACCATATAACGTAATACGATGTGGCTTTACACCATATAACGTAATACGTATTAACGTTGTATCATATAATGTAATACGTTATGACGTTTCACCATATAACGTAATACGTATTAACGTTACACCATATAACGCTATACGTTACAACGTTATACCATACAACGTAATACGTTATGACGTTACACCATATAACGTAAAACGATATGACTTTACACCATATAACGTAATACGTATTAACGTTGTATCATATAATGTAATACGTTATGACGTTACACCATATAACGTAATACGTTATGACTTTACACCATATAACGTAATAGGCATTAACGTTGTATCGTATAATGTCATACGTTATGACGATACACCATATAACGCTATACGTTATAACGATATACCATATAACGTAATACGTTATAACGTTACACCATATAACGTAATACGTATTAACGTTGTATCATATAATGTAATACGTTATGACGTTACACCATATAACGTAATACGTTATGACTTTACACCATATAACGTAATAGGCATTAACGTTGTATCACATAATGTAATACGTTATGACGTTACACCACATAACGTAATACGTTATGACTATACACCATATAACGTAATACGTTATCACGATACACCATATAACGTAATACGTTATGACGTTACACCATATAACGTAATACGAAGTGGCTTTACACCATATAACGTAATACGTATTAACGTTGTATCATATAATGTAATACGTTATGACGTTACACCATATAACGCAATACGTATTAACGTTATACCATACAACGTAATACGTTATGACGTTACACCATATAACGTAATACGAAATGACGTTACACCATATAACGTAATACATTAAGACGTTACACCATGTAACGTAATACGTTATAACGTTACACCATATAACGTAATACGTACTAACGTTGTATCATATAATGTAATACGTTATAATGCTATGCCATATAACGTATTACGTTATAACGTTACACCATATAACGCTATACGTTATAACGTTATACCATACAACGTAATACGTTATGACGTTACACCATATAACGTAATACGTTATAACGTTACACCATTTAACGTAATACGCATTAACGTTGTATCGTATAATGGAATACGTTATGACGATACACCATATAACGTAACACCATATGACGCTACACCATATAACGAAATACGTTTTAACGTTACACCATATAACGCTATACGTTATAACGATATACCATATAACGTAATACGTTATAACGTTACACCATATAACGTAATACGTATTAACGTTGTATCATATAATGTAATACGTTATAATGCTATGCCATATAACGTATATACGTTATAACGTTACACCATATAACGCTATACGTTATAACGTTATACCATACAACGTAATACGTTATGACGTTACACCATATAACGTAACACGTTATCACGCTACACCATATAACGTAATACGTATTAACGTTGTATCATATAGTGTAATACGTTATGACGTTACACCATATAAGGTAATACGTATTGACGTTATACTATATAACGTAATACCATTTGACGTTACACCATATAAGGTAATACGTATTAACGTTGTACCATATAATGTAATACGTTAATAATGTAATATAATGCTATGCCATATAACGCAATACGTTATAACGTTACACCATATAACGCAATACGTATTAACGTTGTATCATATAATGTAATACGTTAGAATGCTATGCCATATAACGTAATACGTATTAACGTTGTATCATATAATGTAATACGTTATGACGTTACACCATATAACGTAATACGTTATGACTTTACACCATATAACGTAATAGGCATTAACGTTGTATCACATAATGTAATACGTTATGACGTTACACCATATAACGTAATACGTTATGAGTATACACCATATAACGTAATACGTTATCACGATACACCATATAACGCAATACGTATTAACGTTGTATCGTATAATGTAATACGTTATGACGATACACCATATAACGTAACACGATATGACGCTACACCATATAACGAAATACGTTTTAACGTTACACCATATAACGCTATACGTTATAACGATATACCATATAACGTAATACGTTATAACGTTACACCATATAACGTAATACGTATTAACGTTGTATCATATAATGTAATACGTTATAATGCTATGCCATATAACGTATATACGTTATAACGTTACACCATATAACGCTATACGTTATAACGTTATACCATACAACGTAATACGTTATGACGTTACACCATATAACGCAACACGTTATGACTTTACACCATATAACGTAACACGATATGACGCTACACCATCTAACGTAATACGTTATAACGTTACACCATATAACGTAATACGATGTGGCTTTACACCATATAACGTAATACGTATTAACGTTGTATCATATAATGTAATACGTTATGACGTTTCACCATATAACGTAATACGTATTAACGTTACACCATATAACGCTATACGTTACAACGTTATACCATACAACGTAATACGTTATGACGTTACACCATATAACGTAAAACGATATGACTTTACACCATATAACGTAATACGTATTAACGTTGTATCATATAATGTAATACGTTATGACGTTACACCATATAACGTAATACGTTATGACTTTACACCATATAACGTAATAGGCATTAACGTTGTATCGTATAATGTCATACGTTATGACGATACACCATATAACGCTATACGTTATAACGATATACCATATAACGTAATACGTTATAACGTTACACCATATAACGTAATACGTATTAACGTTGTATCATATAATGTAATACGTTATGACGTTACACCATATAACGTAATACGTTATGACTTTACACCATATAACGTAATAGGCATTAACGTTGTATCACATAATGTAATACGTTATGACGTTACACCACATAACGTAATACGTTATGACTATACACCATATAACGTAATACGTTATCACGATACACCATATAACGTAATACGTTATGACGTTACACCATATAACGTAATACGAAGTGGCTTTACACCATATAACGTAATACGTATTAACGTTGTATCATATAATGTAATACGTTATGACGTTACACCATATAACGCAATACGTATTAACGTTATACCATACAACGTAATACGTTATGACGTTACACCATATAACGTAATACGAAATGACGTTACACCATATAACGTAATACATTAAGACGTTACACCATGTAACGTAATACGTTATAACGTTACACCATATAACGTAATACGTACTAACGTTGTATCATATAATGTAATACGTTATAATGCTATGCCATATAACGTATTACGTTATAACGTTACACCATATAACGCTATACGTTATAACGTTATACCATACAACGTAATACGTTATGACGTTACACCATATAACGTAATACGTTATAACGTTACACCATTTAACGTAATACGCATTAACGTTGTATCGTATAATGGAATACGTTATGACGATACACCATATAACGTAACACCATATGACGCTACACCATATAACGAAATACGTTTTAACGTTACACCATATAACGCTATACGTTATAACGATATACCATATAACGTAATACGTTATAACGTTACACCATATAACGTAATACGTATTAACGTTGTATCATATAATGTAATACGTTATAATGCTATGCCATATAACGTATATACGTTATAACGTTACACCATATAACGCTATACGTTATAACGTTATACCATACAACGTAATACGTTATGACGTTACACCATATAACGTAACACGTTATCACGCTACACCATATAACGTAATACGTATTAACGTTGTATCATATAGTGTAATACGTTATGACGTTACACCATATAAGGTAATACGTATTGACGTTATACTATATAACGTAATACCATTTGACGTTACACCATATAAGGTAATACGTATTAACGTTGTACCATATAATGTAATACGTTATAATGCTATGCCATATAACGCAATACGTTATAACGTTACACCATATAACGCAATACGTATTAACGTTGTATCATATAATGTAATACGTTAGAATGCTATGCCATATAACGTAATACGTTATAACGTTACACCATATGACGTAATACGTTATCACGATACACCATATAACGTAATACGTATTAACGTTACACCATATAACGCTATACGTTATAATGTTATACCATACAACGTAATACGTTATGACGTTACACCATATAAGGTAATACGTATTGACGTTATACCATATATCGTAATACCATATGACGTTACACCATATAAGGTAATACGTATTAACGTTGTACCATATATTGTAACACGTTATAAAGCTATGCCGTATAACGCAATACGTTATAACGTTACACCATATAACGCAATATGTATTAACGTTGTATCATATAGTGTAATACGTTATGACGTTACACCATATAACGTAATACGTATTAACGTTACACCATATAACGTAATACGTATTAACGTTGTATCATATAATGTAATACGTTACAATGCTATGCCATATAACGTAATACGTTATAGCGTTACACCATATAACGTAATACGTATTAACGTTGTATCATTTAATGTAATACATTATAATGCTATGCCATATAACGTAATACTTTATAATGTTACACCATATAACGTAAAACGTATTAACGTTACACCATATAACGCTATACGTTATAACGATATACCATATAACGTAATACGATGTGGCTTTACACCATATAACGTAATACGTATTAACGTTGTATCATATAATGTAATACGTTATGACGTTTCACCATATAACGTAATACGTATTAACGTTACACCATATAACGCTATACGTTATAACGATATACCATATAACGTAATACGATATAACGTTACACCATATAACGTAATACGTATTAGCGTTGTATCATATAATGTAATACGTTATGACGTTGCACCATATTACGCAATACGTATTAACGTTATACCATATAACGCTATACGTTATAACGTTATACCATACAACGTAATACGTTATGACGTCACACCATATAACGTAACACGATATGACTTTACACCATATAACGAAATACGTATTAACGTTGTATCATATAATGTAATACGTTATGACGTTTCACCATACAACGTAATACGTTCTGACTTTTCACCATATAACGTAATACGTTATGACGTTACACCATATAACGTAATACGTTATAACGTTACTCCATATAACGTAATACGTATTAACGTTGTACCATATAATGTAATACGTTATAATGCTATGCCATATAACGTAATACGTTATAACGTTGCACCATATAACGTAATACGTATTAGCGTTACACCATATAACGCTATACGTTATAACGTTATACCATACAACGTAATACTTTATGACGTTACACCATATAACGTAATACGTTATGACGTTACACCATATAACGTAATACGTTATGACGTTACACCATATAACGTAATACGTTATGACTTTACACCATATAACGTAATACGTTATCACGCTACACCATATAACGTAATACGTATTAACGTTGTATCATATAATGTAATACGTTATGACGTTACACCGTATAAGATAATACGTATTCACGTTATACCATATAACGTAATACCATATGACGTTACACCATATAAGGTAATACGTATTAACGTTGTACCATATAATGTAATACGTTATAATGCTATGCCATATATCGCAATACGTATTAACGTTGTATCATATAATGTAATACGTTATGACGTTACACCATATAACGTAATACGTTATGACTTTACACCATATAACGTAATAGGCATTAACGTTGTATCACATAATGTAATACGTTATGACGTTACACCATATAACGTAATACGTTATGACTTTACACCATATAACGTAATACGTTATAACGTTACACCATATAACGTAATACGTATTAACGTTGTATCATATAATGTAATACGTTATGACGTTACACCATATAACGTAATACGTTATGACTTTACACCATATAACGTAATAGGCATTAACGTTGTATCACATAATGTAATACGTTATGACGTTACACCATATAACGTAATACGTTATGACTATACACCATATAACATAATACGTTATCACGATACACCATATAACGCAATACGTATTAACGTTATACCATACAAGGTAATACGTTATGACGTTACACCATATAACGCTATACGTTATAACGTTATACCATACAACGTAATACGTTATGACGTTACACCATATAACGCAACACGTTATGACTTTACACCATATAACGTAACACGATATGACGCTACACCATCTAACGTAATACGTTATAACGTTACACCATATAACGTAATACGATGTGGCTTTACACCATATAACGTAATACGTATTAACGTTGTATCATATAATGTAATACGTTATGACGTTTCACCATATAATGTAATACGTATTAACGTTACACCATATAACGCTATACGTTACAACGTTATACCATACAACGTAATACGTTATGACGTTACACCATATAACGTGAAACGATATGACTTTACACCATATAACGTAATACGTATTAACGTTGTATCATATAATGTAATACGTTATGACGTTACACCATATAACGTAATACGTTATGACTTTACACCATATAACGTAATAGGCATTAACGTTGTATCGTATAATGTCATACGTTATGACGATACACCATATAACGCTATACGTTATAACGATATACCATATAACGTAATACGTTATAACGTTACACCATATAACGTAATACGTATTAACGTTGTATCATATAATGTAATACGTTATGACGTTACACCATATAACGTAATACGTTATGACTTTACACCATATAACGTAATAGGCATTAACGTTGTATCACATAATGTAATACGTTATGACGTTACACCATATAACGTAATACGTTATGACTATACACCATATAACGTAATACGTTATCACGATACACCATATAACGTAATACGTTATGACGTTACACCATATAACGTAATACGAAGTGGCTTTACACCATATAACGTAATACGTATTAACGTTGTATCATATAATGTAATACGTTATGACCATACACCATATAACGCAATACGTATTAACGTTATACCATACAACGTAATACGTTATGACGTTACACCATATAACGTAATACGAAATGACGTTACACCACATAACGTAATACATTAAGACGTTACACCATGTAACGTAATACGTTATAACGTTACACCATATAACGTAATACGTACTAACGTTGTATCATATAATGTAATACGTTAAAATGCTATGCCATATAACGTATTACGTTATAACGTTACACCATATAACGCTATACGTTATAACGTTGTATCATATAATGTAGTAAGTTATAATGCTATGCCATATAACGTAATACGTTATAATGTTACACCATATAACGTAATGCTTATTAACGCTGTATCATATAATGTAATACGTTATGATGCTATTTCATATAACGTAATACGTTATTACGTTACACCATATAACGCTATACGTTATAACGTTATACCATACAACGTAATACGTTATGACGTTACACCATATAACGTAATACGTTATAACGTTACACCATTTAACGTAATACGCATTAACGTTGTATCGTATAATGGAATACGTTATGACGATACACCATATAACGTAACACGTTATCACGCTACACCATATAACGTAATACGTATTAACGTTGTATCATATAATGTAATACGTTATAATGCTATGCCATATAACGTATTACGTTATAACGTTACACCATATAACGCTATACGTTATAACGATATACCATATAACGTAATACGTTATAACGTTACACCATATAACGTAATACGTATTAACGTTGTATCATATAATGTAATACGTTATAATGCTATGCCATATAACGTATATACGTTATAACGTTACACCATATAACGCTATACGTTATAACGTTATACCATACAACGTAATACGTTATGACGTTACACCATATAACGTAACACGTTATCACGCTACACCATATAACGTAATACGTATTAACGTTGTATCATATAGTGTAATACGTTATGACGTTACACCATATAAGGTAATACGTATTGACGTTATACTATATAACGTAATACCATTTGACGTTACACCATATAAGGTAATACGTATTAACGTTGTACCATATAATGTAATACGTTATAATGCTATGCCATATAACGCAATACGTTATAACGTTACACCATATAACGCAATACGTATTAACGTTGTATCATATAATGTAATACGTTAGAATGCTATGCCATATAACGTAATACGTTATAACGTTACACCATATGACGTAATACGTTATCACGATACACCATATAACGTAATACGTATTAACGTTACACCATATAACGCTATACGTTATAATGTTATACCATACAACGTAATACGTTATGACGTTACACCATATAAGGTAATACGTATTGACGTTATACCATATATCGTAATACCATATGACGTTACACCATATAAGGTAATACGTATTAACGTTGTACCATATATTGTAACACGTTATAAAGCTATGCCATATAACGCAATACGTTATAACGTTACACCATATAACGCAATATGTATTAACGTTGTATCATATAATGTAATACGTTATAATGGTATGCCACATAACGTAATACGTTATAACGTTTCACCATATAACGCTATACGTTAAAACGTTATACCATACAACGTAATACGTTATGAGGTTACACCGTATACCGTAATGCGAAATGGCTTTACACCATATAACGTAATACGTATTAACGTTGTATCTTTTAATGTAATACATTATAATGCTATGCCATATAACGTAATACGTTATAACGTTACAGCGTATAACGCAATACGTGTTAATGTTATACAATACAACGTAATACGTATTAACTTTGTATCATATAATGTAATACGTTATAATGAAATGCCATATAACGTAATACGTTATACCGTTACACCATATAACGTAATACGTATTAACGTTGTATCATATAATGTAATACGTTACAATGCTATGCCATATAACGTAATACGTTATAGCGTTACACCATATAACGTAATACGTATTAACGTTGTATCATTTAATGTAATACATTATAATGCTATGCCATATAACGTAATACTTTATAATGTTACACCATATAACGTAAAACGTATTAACGTTACACCATATAACGCTATACGTTATAACGATATACCATATAACGTAATACGATGTGGCTTTACACCATATAACGTAATACGTATTAACGTTGTATCATATAATGTAATACGTTATGACGTTTCACCATATAACGTAATACGTATTAACGTTACACCATATAACGCTATACGTTATAACGATATACCATATAACGTAATACGATATAACGATACACCATATAACGTAATACGTATTAGCGTTGTATCATATAATGTAATACGTTATGACGTTACACCATATTACGCAATACGTATTAACGTTATACCATATAACGCTATACGTTATAACGTTATACCATACAACGTAATACGTTATGACGTTACACCATATAACGTAATACGATATGACTTTACACCATATAACGAAATACGTATTAACGTTGTATCATATAATGTAATACGTTATGACGTTTCACCATATAACGTAATACGTATTAACGTTACACCATATAACGCTATACGTTATAACGATATACCATATAACGTAATACGATATAACGATACACCATATAACGTAATACGTATTAGCGTTGTATCATATAATGTAATACTTTATGACGTTACACCATATAACGTAATACGTATTAACGTTGTATCATATAATGTAATACGTTATGACGTTACACCATATAACGTAATACGTTATGACTTTACACCATATAACGTAATACGTTATCACGCTACACCATATAACGTAATACGTATTAACGTTGTATCATATAATGTAATACGTTATGACGTTTCACCATATAACGTAATACGTATTAACGTTACACCATATAACGCTATACGTTATAACGTTACACCATATAACGTAATACGTATTAGCGTTGTATCATATAATGTAATACGTTATGACGTTACACCACATAACGCAATACGTATTAACGTTATACCATATAACGCTATACGTTATAACGTTATACCATACAACGTAATACGTTATGATGTTACACCATATAACGTAATACGATATGACTTTACACCATATAACGTAATACGTTATCACGCTACACCATATAACGTAATACGTATTAACGTTGTATCATATAATGTAATACGTTATCACGCTACACCATATAACGTAATACGTATTAACGTTGTATCATACAACGTAATACATTATGACGTTACACCATATAACGTAATACGTTATCACGCTACACCATATAACGTAATACGTATTAACGTTGTATCATATAATGTAATACGTTATGACGTTACACCATATAACGTAATACGTTATGACTTTACACCATATAACGTAATACGTTATCACGCTACACCATATAACGTAATACGTATTAACGTTGTATCATATAATGTAATACGTTATGACGTTACACCATATAAAATAATACGTATTCACGTTATACCATATAACGTAATACCATATGACGTTACACCATATAAGGTAATACGTATTAACGTTATACCATACAACGTAATACGTTATGACGTTACACCATATAACGTAATACCATATGACGTTACACCATATAAGGTAATACGTATTAACGTTATACCATACAACGTAATTCGTTATGACGTTACACCATATAACGTAATACGATATGACTTTACACCATATAACGTAATACGTATTAACGTTGTATCATACAACGTAATACATTATGACGTTACACCATATAACGTAATACGAAGTGGCTTTACACCATATAACGTAATACGTATTAACGTTGTATCATATAATGTAATACGTTATGACGTTACACCATATAACGTAATACGAAGTGGCCTTACACCATATAACGTAATACGTATTAACGTTGCATCATATAATGTAATACGTTATGACGTTACACCATATAACGTAATACGTTATGACTTTACACCATATAACGTAATACGTTATCACGCTACACCATATAACGTAATACGTATTAACGTTGTATCATATAATGTAATACGTTATGACGTTACACCATATAACGTACTACGTTATGACTTTACACCATATAACGTAATACGTTATCACGCTTCACCATATAACGTAATACGTATTAACGTTGTATCATATAATGTAATACGTTATGACGTTACAAGATATAAGGTAATACGTATTGACGTTATACCATATAACGCAATACCATATGACGTTGCACCATATAAGGTAATACGTATTAACGTTGTACCATATAATGTAATACGTTATAATGCTATGCCATATAACGCAATACGTTATAACGTTACACCATATAACACAATACGTATTAACGTTGTATCATATAATGTAATACGTTATAATGCTATGCCATATATCGCAATACGTTATAACGTTACTCCATATAACGCAATACGTATTAACGTTGTATCATATAATGTGATACGTTATAATGCTATGCCATATAACGTAATACGTTATAACGTTACACCATATAACGCTATACGTTATAACGTTATACCATACAACGTAGTACGTTATGACGCTACACCATATAACGTAATACGAAGTGGCTTTACACCATATAACGTAATACGTATTAACGTTGTATCATATAATGTAATACGTTATGACGTTACACCATATAACGTAATACGAAGTGGCCTTACACCATATAACGTAATACGTATTAACGTTGTATCATATAATGTAATACGTTATGACGTTACACCATATAACGTAATACGTTATGACTTTACACCATATAACGTAATACGTTATCACGCTACACCATATAACGTAATACGTATTATCGTTGTATCATATAATGTAATACGTTATGACGTTTCACCATATGACGTAATACGTATTAACGTTACACCATATAACGCTATACGTTATAACGATATACCATATAACGTAATACGATATAACGTTACACCATATAACGTAATACGTATTAGCGTTGTATCATATAATGTAATACGATATAACGTTACACCATATAACGTAATACGTATTAACGTTGTATCATATAATGTAATACGTTATGACGTTACACCATATAACGTAATACGTTATGACTTTACACCATATAACGTAATACGTTATAACGTTACACCATATAACTCTATACGTTATAACGTTATACCATACAACGTAATACGTTATGACTTTTCACCATATAACGTAATACGTTATGACGCTACACCATATAACGTAATACGTATTAACGTTGTATCATATAATGTAATACGTTATGACGTTACACCATATAAGATAATACGTATTCACGTTACACCATATAACGTAATACGTATTAACGTTGTATCATATAATGTAATACGTTACAATGCTATGCCATATAACGTAATACGTTATAGCGTTACACCATATAACGTAATACGTATTAACGTTGTATCATATAATGTAATACGTTATGACGTTTCACCATACAACGTAATACGTTCTGACTTTTCACCATATAACGTAATACGTTATGACGTTACACCATATAACGTAATACGTTATAACGTTACTCCATATAACGTAATACGTATTAACGTTGTACCATATAATGTAATACGTTATAATGCTATGCCATATAACGTAATACGTTATAACGTTGCACCATATAACGTAATACGTATTAGCGTTACACCATATAACGCTATACGTTATAACGTTATACCATACAACGTAATACATTATGACGTTACACCATATAACGTAATACGATATGACTTTACACCATATAACGTAATACGTATTAACGTTGTATCATATAATGTAATACTTTATGACGTTACACCATATAACGTAATACGTTATGACGTTACACCATATAACGTAATACGTTATGACGTTACACCATATAACGTAATACGTTATGACTTTACACCATATAACGTAATACGTTATCACGCTACACCATATAACGTAATACGTATTAACGTTGTATCATATAATGTAATACGTTATGACGTTACACCGTATAAGATAATACGTATTCACGTTATACCATATAACGTAATACCATATGACGTTACACCATATACGGTAATACGTATTAACGTTGTACCATATAATGTAATACGTTATAATGCTATGCCATATATCGCAATACGTATTAACGTTGTATCATATAATGTAATACGTTATGACGTTACACCATATAACGTAATACGTTATGACTTTACACCATATAACGTAATAGGCATTAACGTTGTATCACATAATGTAATACGTTATGACGTTACACCATATAACGTAATACGTTATGACTTTACACCATATAACGTAATACGTTATAACGTTACACCATATAACGTAATACGTATTAACGTTGTATCATATAATGTAATACGTTATGACGTTACACCATATAACGTAATACGTTATGACTTTACACCATATAACGTAATAGGCATTAACGTTGTATCACATAATGTAATACGTTATGACGTTACACCATATAACGTAATACGTTATGACTATACACCATATAACATAATACGTTATCACGATACACCATATAACGCAATACGTATTAACGTTATACCATACAAGGTAATACGTTATGACGTTACACCATATAACGCTATACGTTATAACGTTATACCATACAACGTAATACGTTATGACGTTACACCATATAACGCAACACGTTATGACTTTACACCATATAACGTAACACGATATGACGCTACACCATCTAACGTAATACGTTATAACGTTACACCATATAACGTAATACGATGTGGCTTTACACCATATAACGTAATACGTATTAACGTTGTATCATATAATGTAATACGTTATGACGTTTCACCATATAATGTAATACGTATTAACGTTACACCATATAACGCTATACGTTACAACGTTATACCATACAACGTAATACGTTATGACGTTACACCATATAACGTGAAACGATATGACTTTACACCATATAACGTAATACGTATTAACGTTGTATCATATAATGTAATACGTTATGACGTTACACCATATAACGTAATACGTTATGACTTTACACCATATAACGTAATAGGCATTAACGTTGTATCGTATAATGTCATACGTTATGACGATACACCATATAACGCTATACGTTATAACGATATACCATATAACGTAATACGTTATAACGTTACACCATATAACGTAATACGTATTAACGTTGTATCATATAATGTAATACGTTATGACGTTACACCATATAACGTAATACGTTATGACTTTACACCATATAACGTAATAGGCATTAACGTTGTATCACATAATGTAATACGTTATGACGTTACACCATATAACGTAATACGTTATGACTATACACCATATAACGTAATACGTTATCACGATACACCATATAACGTAATACGTTATGACGTTACACCATATAACGTAATACGAAGTGGCTTTACACCATATAACGTAATACGTATTAACGTTGTATCATATAATGTAATACGTTATGACCATACACCATATAACGCAATACGTATTAACGTTATACCATACAACGTAATACGTTATGACGTTACACCATATAACGTAATACGAAATGACGTTACACCACATAACGTAATACATTAAGACGTTACACCATGTAACGTAATACGTTATAACGTTACACCATATAACGTAATACGTACTAACGTTGTATCATATAATGTAATACGTTATAATGCTATGCCATATAACGTATTACGTTATAACGTTACACCATATAACGCTATACGTTATAACGTTGTATCATATAATGTAGTAAGTTATAATGCTATGCCATATAACGTAATACGTTATAATGTTACACCATATAACGTAATGCTTATTAACGCTGTATCATATAATGTAATACGTTATGATGCTATTTCATATAACGTAATACGTTATAACGTTACACCATATAACGCTATACGTTATAACGTTATACCATAAAACGTAATACGTTATGACGTTACACCATATAACGTAATACGTTATAACGTTACACCATTTAACGTAATACGCATTAACGTTGTATCGTATAATGGAATACGTTATGACGATACACCATATAACGTAACACGTTATCACGCTACACCATATAACGTAATACGTATTAACGTTGTATCATATAATGTAATACGTTATAATGCTATGCCATATAACGTATTACGTTATAACGTTACACCATATAACGCTATACGTTATAACGATATACCATATAACGTAATACGTTATAACGTTACACCATATAACGTAATACGTATTAACGTTGTATCATATAATGTAATACGTTATAATGCTATGCCATATAACGTATATACGTTATAACGTTACACCATATAACGCTATACGTTATAACGTTATACCATACAACGTAATACGTTATGACGTTACACCATATAACGTAACACGTTATCACGCTACACCATATAACGTAATACGTATTAACGTTGTATCATATAGTGTAATACGTTATGACGTTACACCATATAAGGTAATACGTATTGACGTTATACTATATAACGTAATACCATTTGACGTTACACCATATAAGGTAATACGTATTAACGTTGTACCATATAATGTAATACGTTATAATGCTATGCCATATAACGCAATACGTTATAACGTTACACCATATAACGCAATACGTATTAACGTTGTATCATATAATGTAATACGTTAGAATGCTATGCCATATAACGTAATACGTTATAACGTTACACCATATGACGTAATACGTTATCACGATACACCATATAACGTAATACGTATTAACGTTACACCATATAACGCTATACGTTATAATGTTATACCATACAACGTAATACGTTATGACGTTACACCATATAAGGTAATACGTATTGACGTTATACCATATATCGTAATACCATATGACGTTACACCATATAAGGTAATACGTATTAACGTTGTACCATATATTGTAACACGTTATAAAGCTATGCCATATAACGCAATACGTTATAACGTTACACCATATAACGCAATATGTATTAACGTTGTATCATATAATGTAATACGTTATAATGGTATGCCACATAACGTAATACGTTATAACGTTTCACCATATAACGCTATACGTTAAAACGTTATACCATACAACGTAATACGTTATGAGGTTACACCGTATACCGTAATGCGAAATGGCTTTACACCATATAACGTAATACGTATTAACGTTGTATCTTTTAATGTAATACATTATAATGCTATGCCATATAACGTAATACGTTATAACGTTACAGCGTATAACGCAATACGTGTTAATGTTATACAATACAACGTAATACGTATTAACTTTGTATCATATAATGTAATACGTTATAATGAAATGCCATATAACGTAATACGTTATACCGTTACACCATATAACGTAATACGTATTAACGTTGTATCATATAATGTAATACGTTACAATGCTATGCCATATAACGTAATACGTTATAGCGTTACACCATATAACGTAATACGTATTAACGTTGTATCATTTAATGTAATACATTATAATGCTATGCCATATAACGTAATACTTTATAATGTTACACCATATAACGTAAAACGTATTAACGTTACACCATATAACGCTATACGTTATAACGATATACCATATAACGTAATACGATGTGGCTTTACACCATATAACGTAATACGTATTAACGTTGTATCATATAATGTAATACGTTATGACGTTTCACCATATAACGTAATACGTATTAACGTTACACCATATAACGCTATACGTTATAACGATATACCATATAACGTAATACGATATAACGATACACCATATAACGTAATACGTATTAGCGTTGTATCATATAATGTAATACGTTATGACGTTACACCATATTACGCAATACGTATTAACGTTATACCATATAACGCTATACGTTATAACGTTATACCATACAACGTAATACGTTATGACGTTACACCATATAACGTAATACGATATGACTTTACACCATATAACGAAATACGTATTAACGTTGTATCATATAATGTAATACGTTATGACGTTTCACCATATAACGTAATACGTATTAACGTTACACCATATAACGCTATACGTTATAACGATATACCATATAACGTAATACGATATAACGATACACCATATAACGTAATACGTATTAGCGTTGTATCATATAATGTAATACTTTATGACGTTACACCATATGACGTAATACGTATTAACGTTATACCATACAACGTAATACGTTATGATGTTACACCATATAACGTAATAGGATATGACTTTACACCATATAACGTAATACGTTATCACGCTACACCATATAACGTAATACGTATTAACGTTGTATCATATAATGTAATACGTTATCACGCTACACCATATAACGTAATACGTATTAACGTTGTATCATACAACGTAATACATTATGACGTTACACCATATAACGTAATACGTTATCACGCTACACCATATAACGTAATACGTATTAACGTTGTATCATATAATGTAATACGTTATGACGTTACACCATATAACGTAATACGTTATGACTTTACACCATATAACGTAATACGTTATCACGCTACACCATATAACGTAATACGTATTAACGTTGTATCATATAATGTAATACGTTATGACGTTACACCATATAAAATAATACGTATTCACGTTATACCATATAACGTAATACCATATGACGTTACACCATATAAGGTAATACGTATTAACGTTATACCATACAACGTAATACGTTATGACGTTACACCATATAACGTAATACCATATGACGTTACACCATATAAGGTAATACGTATTAACGTTATACCATACAACGTAATACGTTATGACGTTACACCATATAACGTAATACGATATGACTTTACACCATATAACGTAATACGTATTAACGTTGTATCATACAACGTAATAAATTATGACGTTACACCATATAACGTAATACGAAGTGGCTTTACACCATATAACGTAATACGTATTAACGTTGTATCATATAATGTAATACGTTATGACGTTACACCATATAACGTAATACGAAGTGGCCTTACACCATATAACGTAATACGTATTAACGTTGCATCATATAATGTAATACGTTATGACGTTACACCATATAACGTAATACGTTATGACTTTACACCATATAACGTAATACGTTATCACGCTACACCATATAACGTAATACGTATTAACGTTGTATCATATAATGTAATACGTTATGACGTTACACCATATAACGAACTACGTTATGACTTTACACCATATAACGTAATACGTTATCACGCTACACCATATAACGTAATACGTATTAACGTTGTATCATATAATGTAATACGTTATGACGTTACAAGATATAAGGTAATACGTATTGACGTTATACCATATAACGCAATACCATATGACGTTGCACCATATAAGGTAATACGTATTAACGTTGTACCATATAATGTAATACGTTATAATGCTATGCCATATAACGCAATACGTTATAACGTTACACCATATAACACAATACGTATTAACGTTGTATCATATAATGTAATACGTTATAATGCTATGCCATATATCGCAATACGTTATAACGTTACTCCATATAACGCAATACGTATTAACGTTGTATCATATAATGTGATACGTTATAATGCTATGCCATATAACGTAATACGTTATAACGTTACACCATATAACGCTATACGTTATAACGTTATACCATACAACGTAGTACGTTATGACGTTACACCATATAACGTAATACGAAGTGGCTTTACACCATATAACGTAATACGTATTAACGTTGTATCATATAATGTAATACGTTATGACGTTACACCATATAACGTAATACGAAGTGGCCTTACACCATATAACGTAATACGTATTAACGTTGTATCATATAATGTAATACGTTATGACGTTACACCATATAACGTAATACGTTATGACTTTACACCATATAACGTAATACGTTATCACGCTACACCATATAACGTAATACGTATTATCGTTGTATCATATAATGTAATACGTTATGACGTTTCACCATATGACGTAATACGTATTAACGTTACACCATATAACGCTATACGTTATAACGATATACCATATAACGTAATACGATATAACGTTACACCATATAACGTAATACGTATTAGCGTTGTATCATATAATGTAATACGATATAACGTTACACCATATAACGTAATACGTATTAACGTTGTATCATATAATGTAATACGTTATGACGTTACACCATATAACGTAATACGTTATGACTTTACACCATATAACGTAATACGTTATAACGTTACACCATATAACACTATACGTTATAACGTTATACCATACAACGTAATACGTTATGACTTTTCACCATATAACGTAATACGTTATGACGCTACACCATATAACGTAATACGTATTAACGTTGTATCATATAATGTAATACGTTATGACGTTACACCATATAAGATAATACGTATTCACGTTATACCATATAACGTAATACCATATGACGTTACACCATATAAGGTAATACGTATTAACGTTGTACCATATAATGTAATACGTTATAATGCTATGCCATATATCGCAATACGTTATAACGTTACTCCATATAACGCAATACATATTAACGTTGTATCATATAATGTAATACGTTATAATGCTATGCCATATAACGTAATACGTTATGACGTTACACCATATAACGTAATACGTTATGACTTTACACCATATAATGTAATACGTTATAATGCTATGCCATATAACGTAACACGTTATAACGTTGCACCATATAACGTAATACGTATTAACGTTACACCACATAACGCTATGCGTTATAACGTTATACCATACAACGTAATACATTATGACGTTACACCATATAACGTAATACGTTATAACGTTACACCATATAACACAATACGTATTAACGTTGTATCATATAATGTAATACGTTATGACGTTACACCATATAACGTAATACGAAGTGGCTTTACACCATATAACGTAATACGTATTAACGTTGTATCATATAATGTAATACGTTATGACGTTACACCATATAACGTAATACGAAGTGGCCTTACACCATATAACGTAATACGTATTAACGTTGTATCATATAATGTAATACGTTATAATGCTATGCCATATAACGTAATACGTTATAACGTTACACCATATAACGCTATACGTTATAACGTTATACCATACAACGTAATACGTTATGACGTTACACCATATAACGTAATACGAAGTGGCTTTACACCATATAACGTAATACGTATTAACGTTGTATCATATAATGTAATACGTTATGACGATACACCATATAACGTAATACGAAGTGGCCTTACACCATATAACGTAATACGTATTAACGTTGTATCATATAATGTAATACGTTATGACGTTACACCATATAACGTAATACGTTATGACTTTACACCATATAACGTAATACGTTATCACGCTACACCATATAACGTAATACGTATTAACGTTGTATCATATAATGTAATACGTTATGACGTTTCACCATATAACGTAATACGATATAACGTTACACCATATAACGTAATACGTATTAGCGTTGTATCATATAATGTAATACGTTATGACGTTACACCATATAACGCAATACGTATTAACGTTATACCATATAACGTAATACGTTATAACGTTACTCCATATAACGTAATACGTATTAACGTTGTACCATATAATGTAATACGTTATAATGCTATGCTATATAACGTTATACGTTATGACGTTACACCATATAACGTAATACGTTATGACTTTACACCAGATAACGTAATACGTTATTACGCTACACCATATAACGTAATACGTGTTAACGTTGTATCATATAATGTAATACGTTATGACGTTACACCGTATAAGATAATACGTATTCACGTTATACCATATAACGTAATACCATACGACGTTACACCATATAAGGTAATACGTATTAACGTTGTACCATATAATGTAATACGTTATAATGCTATGCCATATATCGCAATACGTTATAACGTTACTCCATATAACGTAATACCATATGACGTTACACCATATAACGTAATACGTATTAACGTTGTATCTTTTAATGTAATACATTATAATGCTATGCCATATAACGTAATACGTTATAACGTTACAGCGTATAACGCAATACGTGTTAATGTTATACAATACAACGTAATACGTATTAACTTTGTATCATATAATGTAATACGTTATAATGAAATGCCATATAACGTAATACGTTATACCGTTACACCATATAACGTAATACGTATTAACGTTGTATCATATAATGTAATACGTTACAATGCTATGCCATATAACGTAATACGTTATAGCGTTACACCATATAACGTAATACGTATTAACGTTGTATCATTTAATGTAATACATTATAATGCTATGCCATATAACGTAATACTTTATAATGTTACACCATATAACGTAAAACGTATTAACGTTACACCATATAACGCTATACGTTATAACGATATACCATATAACGTAATACGATGTGGCTTTACACCATATAACGTAATACGTATTAACGTTGTATCATATAATGTAATACGTTATGACGTTTCACCATATAACGTAATACGTATTAACGTTACACCATATAACGCTATACGTTATAACGATATACCATATAACGTAATACGATATAACGATACACCATATAACGTAATACGTATTAGCGTTGTATCATATAATGTAATACGTTATGACGTTACACCATATTACGCAATACGTATTAACGTTATACCATATAACGCTATACGTTATAACGTTATACCATACAACGTAATACGTTATGACGTTACACCATATAACGTAATACGATATGACTTTACACCATATAACGAAATACGTATTAACGTTGTATCATATAATGTAATACGTTATGACGTTTCACCATATAACGTAATACGTATTAACGTTACACCATATAACGCTATACGTTATAACGATATACCATATAACGTAATACGATATAACGATACACCATATAACGTAATACGTATTAGCGTTGTATCATATAATGTAATACTTTATGACGTTACACCATATGACGTAATACGTATTAACGTTGTATCATATAATGTAATACGTTATGACGTTACACCATATAACGTAATACGTTATGACTTTACACCATATAACGTAATACGTTATCACGCTACACCATATAACGTAATACGTATTAACGTTGTATCATATAATGTAATACGTTATGACGTTTCACCATATAACGTAATACGTATTAACGTTACACCATATAACGCTATACGTTATAACGATATACCATATAACGTAATACGATATAACGTTACACCATATAACGTAATACGTATTAGCGTTGTATCATATAATGTAATACGTTATGACGTTACACCACATAACGCAATACGTATTAACGTTATACCATATAACGCTATACGTTATAACGTTATACCATACAACGTAATACGTTATGATGTTACACCATATAACGTAATACGATATGACTTTACACCATATAACGTAATACGTTATCACGCTACACCATATAACGTAATACGTATTAACGTTGTATCATATAATGTAATACGTTATCACGCTACACCATATAACGTAATACGTATTAACGTTGTATCATACAACGTAATACATTATGACGTTACACCATATAACGTAATACGTTATCACGCTACACCATATAACGTAATACGTATTAACGTTGTATCATATAATGTAATACGTTATGACGTTACACCATATAACGTAATACGTTATGACTTTACACCATATAACGTAATACGTTATCACGCTACACCATATAACGTAATACGTATTAACGTTGTATCATATAATGTAATACGTTATGACGTTACACCATATAAAATAATACGTATTCACGTTATACCATATAACGTAATACCATATGACGTTACACCATATAAGGTAATACGTATTAACGTTATACCATACAACGTAATACGTTATGACGTTACACCATATAACGTAATACCATATGACGTTACACCATATAAGGTAATACGTATTAACGTTATACCATACAACGTAATACGTTATGACGTTACACCATATAACGTAATACGATATGACTTTACACCATATAACGTAATACGTATTAACGTTGTATCATACAACGTAATACATTATGACGTTACACCATATAACGTAATACGAAGTGGCTTTACACCATATAACGTAATACGTATTAACGTTGTATCATATAATGTAATACGTTATGACGTTACACCATATAACGTAATACGAAGTGGCCTTACACCATATAACGTAATACGTATTAACGTTGCATCATATAATGTAATACGTTATGACGTTACACCATATAACGTAATACGTTATGACTTTACACCATATAACGTAATACGTTATCACGCTACACCATATAACGTAATACGTATTAACGTTGTATCATATAATGTAATACGTTATGACGTTACACCATATAACGTACTACGTTATGACTTTACACCATATAACGTAATACGTTATCACGCTACACCATATAACGTAATACGTATTAACGTTGTATCATATAATGTAATACGTTATGACGTTACAAGATATAAGGTAATACGTATTGACGTTATACCATATAACGCAATACCATATGACGTTGCACCATATAAGGTAATACGTATTAACGTTGTACCATATAATGTAATACGTTATAATGCTATGCCATATAACGCAATACGTTATAACGTTACACCATATAACACAATACGTATTAACGTTGTATCATATAATGTAATACGTTATAATGCTATGCCATATATCGCAATACGTTATAACGTTACTCCATATAACGCAATACGTATTAACGTTGTATCATATAATGTGATACGTTATAATGCTATGCCATATAACGTAATACGTTATAACGTTACACCATATAACGCTATACGTTATAACGTTATACCATACAACGTAGTACGTTATGACGTTACACCATATAACGTAATACGAAGTGGCTTTACACCATATAACGTAATACGTATTAACGTTGTATCATATAATGTAATACGTTATGACGTTACACCATATAACGTAATACGAAGTGGCCTTACACCATATAACGTAATACGTATTAACGTTGTATCATATAATGTAATACGTTATGACGTTACACCATATAACGTAATACGTTATGACTTTACACCATATAACGTAATACGTTATCACGCTACACCATATAACGTAATACGTATTATCGTTGTATCATATAATGTAATACGTTATGACGTTTCACCATATGACGTAATACGTATTAACGTTACACCATATAACGCTATACGTTATAACGATATACCATATAACGTAATACGATATAACGTTACACCATATAACGTAATACGTATTAGCGTTGTATCATATAATGTAATACGATATAACGTTACACCATATAACGTAATACGTATTAACGTTGTATCATATAATGTAATACGTTATGACGTTACACCATATAACGTAATACGTTATGACTTTACACCATATAACGTAATACGTTATAACGTTACACCATATAACACTATACGTTATAACGTTATACCATACAACGTAATACGTTATGACTTTTCACCATATAACGTAATACGTTATGACGCTACACCATATAACGTAATACGTATTAACGTTGTATCATATAATGTAATACGTTATGACGTTACACCATATAAGATAATACGTATTCACGTTATACCATATAACGTAATACCATATGACGTTACACCATATAAGGTAATACGTATTAACGTTGTACCATATAATGTAATACGTTATAATGCTATGCCATATATCGCAATACGTTATAACGTTACTCCATATAACGCAATACATATTAACGTTGTATCATATAATGTAATACGTTATAATGCTATGCCATATAACGTAATACGTTATGACGTTACACCATATAACGTAATACGTTATGACTTTACACCATATAATGTAATACGTTATAATGCTATGCCATATAACGTAACACGTTATAACGTTGCACCATATAACGTAATACGTATTAACGTTACACCACATAACGCTATGCGTTATAACGTTATACCATACAACGTAATACATTATGACGTTACACCATATAACGTAATACGTTATAACGTTACACCATATAACACAATACGTATTAACGTTGTATCATATAATGTAATACGTTATGACGTTACACCATATAACGTAATACGAAGTGGCTTTACACCATATAACGTAATACGTATTAACGTTGTATCATATAATGTAATACGTTATGACGTTACACCATATAACGTAATACGAAGTGGCCTTACACCATATAACGTAATACGTATTAACGTTGTATCATATAATGTAATACGTTATAATGCTATGCCATATAACGTAATACGTTATAACGTTACACCATATAACGCTATACGTTATAACGTTATACCATACAACGTAATACGTTATGACGTTACACCATATAACGTAATACGAAGTGGCTTTACACCATATAACGTAATACGTATTAACGTTGTATCATATAATGTAATACGTTATGACGATACACCATATAACGTAATACGAAGTGGCCTTACACCATATAACGTAATACGTATTAACGTTGTATCATATAATGTAATACGTTATGACGTTACACCATATAACGTAATACGTTATGACTTTACACCATATAACGTAATACGTTATCACGCTACACCATATAACGTAATACGTATTAACGTTGTATCATATAATGTAATACGTTATGACGTTTCACCATATAACGTAATACGATATAACGTTACACCATATAACGTAATACGTATTAGCGTTGTATCATATAATGTAATACGTTATGACGTTACACCATATAACGCAATACGTATTAACGTTATACCATATAACGTAATACGTTATAACGTTACTCCATATAACGTAATACGTATTAACGTTGTACCATATAATGTAATACGTTATAATGCTATGCTATATAACGTTATACGTTATGACGTTACACCATATAACGTAATACGTTATGACTTTACACCAGATAACGTAATACGTTATTACGCTACACCATATAACGTAATACGTGTTAACGTTGTATCATATAATGTAATACGTTATGACGTTACACCGTATAAGATAATACGTATTCACGTTATACCATATAACGTAATACCATACGACGTTACACCATATAAGGTAATACGTATTAACGTTGTACCATATAATGTAATACGTTATAATGCTATGCCATATATCGCAATACGTTATAACGTTACTCCATATAACGCAATACGTATTAACGTTGTATCATATAATGTAATACGTTATAATGCTATGCCATATAACGTAATACGTTATGACGTTACACCATATAACGTAATACGTTATGACTTTACACCATATAACGTAATACGTTATCACGCTACACCATATAACGTAATACGTGTTAACGTTGTATCATATAATGTAATACGTTATGACGTTACACCATATAAGATAATACGTATTCACGTTATACCATATAACGTAATACCATATGACGTTACACCATATAAGGTAATACGTATTAACGTTATACCATACAACGTAATACGTTATGACGTTACACCATATAACTTAATACGATATGACTTTACACCATATAACGTAATACGTATTAACGTTGTATCATACAACGTAATACGTATTAACGTTACACCATATAACGCTATTCGTTATAACGTTATACCATACAACGTAATACATTATGACGTTACACCATATAACGTAATACGATATGACTTTACACCATATAACGTAATACGTATTAACGTTGTATCATATAATGTAATACTTTATGACGTTACACCATATAACGTAATACGTTATGACGTTACACCATATAACGTAATACGTTATGACTTTACACCATATAACGTAATACGTTATCACGCTACACCATATAACGTAATACGTATTAACGTTGTATCATATAATGTAATACGTTATGACGTTACACCATATAAGATAATACGTATTCACGTTATACCATATAACGAAATACCATATGACGTTACACCATATAAGGTAATACGTATTAACGTTGTATCATATAATGTAATACGTTATGACGTTACAAGATATAAGGTAATACGTATTGACGTTATACCATATAACGCAATACCATATGACGTTGCACCATATAACGTAATACGTATTAACGTTGTATCATACAACGTAATACATTATGACGTTACACCATATAACGTAATACGAAGTGGCTTTACACCATATAACGTAATACGTATTAACGTTGTATCATATAATGTAATACGTTATGACGTTACACCATATAACGTAATACGAAGTGGCCTTACACCATATAACGTAATACGTATTAACGTTGCATCATATAATGTAATACGTTATGACGTTACACCATATAACGTAATACGTTATGACTTTACACCATATAACGTAATACGTTATCACGCTACACCATATAACGTAATACGTATTAACGTTGTATCATATAATGTAATACGTTATGACGTTACAAGATATAAGGTAATACGTATTGACGTTATACCATATAACGCAATACCATATGACGTTGCACCATATAAGGTAATACGTATTAACGTTGTACCATATAATGTAATACGTTATAATGCTATGCCATATAACGCAATACGTTATAACGTTACACCATATAACACAATACGTATTAACGTTGTATCATATAATGTAATACGTTATAATGCTATGCCATATATCGCAATACGTTATAACGTTACTCCATATAACGCAATACGATATGACTTTACACCATATAACGTAATACGTATTAACGTTGTATCATATAATGTAATACTTTATGACGTTACACCATATAACGTAATACGTTATGACTTTACACCATATAACGTAATACGTTATCACGCTACACCATATAACGTAATACGTATTAACGTTGTATCATATAATGTAATACGTTATGACGTTACACCATTTAAGATAATACGTATTCACGTTATACCATATAACGAAATACCATATGACGTTACACCATATAAGGTAATACGTATTAACGTTGTATCATATAATGTAATACGTTATGACGTTACAAGATATAAGGTAATACGTATTGACGTTATACCATATAACGCAATACCATATGACGTTGCACCATATAAGGTAATACGTATTAACGTTGTACCATATAATGTAATACGTTATAATGCTATGCCATATATCGCAATACGTTATGACGTTACACCATATAACGTAATACGATATGATTTTACACCATATAACGTAATACGTATTAACGTTGTATCATATAATGTAATACGTTATGACGTTACACCATATAACGTAATACGTTATGACTTTACACCATATAACGCTATACGTTATAACGTTATACCATACAAAGTAATACGTTATGACGTTACACCATGTAACGTAATACGATATGACTTTACACCATATAACGTAATACGTATTAACGTTGTATCATATAATGTAATACGTTATGACGTTACACCATATAACGTAATACGTTATGACTTTACACCATATAACGTAATACGTTATAACGTTACACCATATAACACTATACGTTATAACGTTATATCATACAACGTAATACGTTATGACTTTTCACCATATAACGTAATACGTTATGACGTTACACCATATAACGTAATTCGTTATAACGTTACTCCATATAACGTAATACGTATTAACGTTGTACCATATAATGTAATACGTTATAATGCTATGCTATATAACGTAATACGTTATGACGTTACACCATATAACGTAATAGGTTATGACTTTACACCATATAACGTAATACGTTATCACGCTACACCATATAACGTAATACGTATTAACATTGTATCATATAATGTAATACGTTATGACGTTACACCATATAAGATAATACGTATTCACGTTATACCATACAACGTAATACGTTATGACGTTACACCATATAACGTAATACGAAGTGGCTTTACACCATATAACGTAATACGTATTAACGTTGTATCATATAATGTAATACGTTATGACGTTACACCATATAACGTAATACGAAGTGGCCTTACACCATATAACGTAATACGCATTAACGTTGTATCATATAATGTAATACGTTATGACGTTACACCATATAACGTAATACGAAGTGGCCTTACACCATATAACGTAATACGTATTAACGTTGCATCATATAATGTAATACGTTATGACGTTACACCATATAACGTAATACGTTATGACTTTACACCATATAACGTAATACGTTATCACGCTACACCATATAACGTAATACGTATTAACGTTGTATCATATAATGTAATACGTTATGACGTTACAAGATATAAGGTAATACGTATTGACGTTATACCATATAACGCAATACCATATGACGTTGCACCATATAAGGTAATACGTATTAACGTTGTACCATATAATGTAATACGTTATAATGCTATGCCATATAACGCAATACGTTATAACGTTACACCATATAACACAATACGTATTAACGTTGTATCATATAATGTAATACGTTATAATGCTATGCCATATATCGCAATACGTTATAACGTTACTCCATATAACGCAATACGTATTAACGTTGTATCATATAATGTAATACGTTATGACGTTACAAGATATAAGGTAATACGTATTGACGTTATACCATATAACGCAATACCATATGACGTTGCACCATATAAGGTAATACGTATTAACGTTGTACCATATAATGTAATACGTTATAATGCTATGCCATATAACGCAATACGTTATAACGTTACACCATATAACACAATACGTATTAACGTTGTATCATATAATGTAATACGTTATAATGCTATGCCATATATCGCAATACGTTATAACGTTACTCCATATAACGCAATACGTATTAACGTTGTATCATATAATGTAATACGTTATAATGCTATGCCATATAACGTAATACGTTATAACGTTACACCATATAACGCTATACGTTATAACGTTATACCATACAACGTAATACGTTATGACGTTACACCATATAACGTAATACGAAGTGGCTTTACACCATATAACGTAATACGTATTAACGTTGTATCATATAATGTAATACGTTATGACGTTACACCATATAACGTAATACGAAGTGGCCTTACACCATATAACGTAATACGTATTAACGTTGTATCATATAATGTAATACGTTATGACGTTACACCATATAACGTAATACGTTATGACTTTACACCATATAACGTAATACGTTATCACGCTACACCATATAACGTAATACGTATTAACGTTGTATCATATAATGTAATACGTTATGACGTTTCACCATATAACGTAATACGTACTAACGTTACACCATATAACGCTATACGTTATAACGATATACCATATAACGTAATACGATATAACGTTACACCATATAACGTAATACGTATTAGCGTTGTATCATATAATGTAATACGTTATGACGTTACACCATATAACGCAATACGTATCAACGTTATACCATATAACGCTATACGTTATAACGTTATACCATACAAAGTAATACGTTATGACGTTACACCATGTAACGTAATACGATATGACTTTACACCATATAACGTAATACGTATTAACGTTGTATCATATAATGTAATACGTTATGACGTTACACCATATAACGTAATACGTTATGACTTTACACCATATAACGTAATACGTTATAACGTTACACCATATAACACTATACGTTATAACGTTATATCATACAACGTAATACGTTATGACTTTTCACCATATAACGTAATACGTTATGACGTTACACCATATAACGTAATTCGTTATAACGTTACTCCATATAACGTAATACGTATTAACGTTGTACCATATAATGTAATACGTTATAATGCTATGCTATATAACGTAATACGTTATGACGTTACACCATATAACGTAATAGGTTATGACTTTACACCATATAACGTAATACGTTATCACGCTACACCATATAACGTAATACGTATTAACGTTGTATCATATAATGTAATACGTTATGACGTTACACCATATAAGATAATACGAATTCACGTTATACCATACAACGTAATACGTTATGACGTTACACCATATAACGTAATACGAAGTGGCTTTACACCATATAACGTAATACGTATTAACGTTGTATCATATAATGTAATACGTTATGACGTTACACCATATAACGTAATACGAAGTGGCCTTACACCATATAACGTAATACGTATTAACGTTGTATCATATAATGTAATACGTTATGACGTTTCACCATATAACGTAATACGTTATGACTTTACACCATATAACGTAATACGTTATCACGCTACACCATATAACGTAATACGTATTAACGTTGTATCATATAATGTAATACGTTATGACGTTTCACCATATAACGTAATACGATATAACGTTACACCATATAACGTAATACGTATTAGCGTTGTATCATATAATGTAATACGTTATGACGTTATACCATATAACGCAATACGTATTAACGTTATACCATATAACGTAATACGTTATAACGTTACTCCATATAACGTAATACGTATTAACGTTGTACCATATAATGTAATACGTTATAATGCTATGCTATATAACGTAATACGATATGACGTTACACCATATAACGTAATACGTTATGACTTTACACCAGATAACGTAATACGTTATTACGCTACACCATATAACGTAATACGTGTTAACGTTGTATCATATAATGTAATACGTTATGACGTTACACCGTATAAGATAATACGTATTCACGTTATACCATATAACGTAATACCATACGACGTTACACCATATAAGGTAATACGTATTAACGTTGTACCATATAATGTAATACGTTATAATGCTATGCCATATATCGCAATACGTTATAACGTTACTCCATATAACGCAATACGTATTAACGTTGTATCATATAATGTAATACGTTATAATGCTATGCCATATAACGTAATACGTTATGACGTTACACCATATAACGTAATACGTTATGACTTTACACCATATAACGTAATACGTTATCACGCTACACCATATAACGTAATACGTGTTAACGTTGTATCATATAATGTAATACGTTATGACGTTACACCATATAAGATAATACGTATTCACGTTATACCATATAACGTAATACCATATGACGTTACACCATATAAGGTAATACGTATTAACGTTATACCATACAACGTAATACGTTATGACGTTACACCATATAACTTAATACGATATGACTTTACACCATATAACGTAATACGTATTAACGTTGTATCATACAACGTAATACGTATTAACGTTACACCATATAACGCTATACGTTATAACGTTATACCATACAACGTAATACATTATGACGTTACACCATATAACGTAATACGATATGACTTTACACCATATAACGTAATACGTATTAACGTTGTATCATATAATGTAATACTTTATGACGTTACACCATATAACGTAATACGTTATGACGTTACACCATATAACGTAATACGTTATGACTTTACACCATATAACGTAATACGTTATTACGCTACACCATATAACGTAATACGTATTAACGTTGTATCATATAATGTAATACGTTATGACGTTACACCGTATAAGATAATACGTATTCACGTTATACCATATAACGTAATACCATATGACGTTACACCATATAAGGTAATACGTATTAACGTTGTACCATATAATGTAATACGTTATAATGCTATGCCATATATCGCAATCCGTTATGACGTTACACCATATAACGTAATACGTTATGACTTTACACCATATAACGTAATACGTTATCACGCTACACCATATAACGTAATACGTATTAACGTTGTATCATATAATGTAATACGTTATGACGTTACACCATATAAGATAATACGTATTCACGTTATACCATATAACGAAATACCATATGACGTTACACCATATAAGGTAATACGTATTAACGTTGTATCATATAATGTAATACGTTATGACGTTACAAGATATAAGGTAATACGTATTGACGTTATACCATATAACGCAATACCATATGACGTTACACCATATAAGGTAATACGTATTAACGTTGTATCATATAATGTAATACGTTATGACGTTACAAGATATAAGGTAATACGTATTGACGTTATACCATATAACGCAATACCATATGACGTTACACCATATAACGTAATACGATATGATTTTACACCATATAACGTAATACGTATTAACGTTGTATCATACAACGTAATACATTATGACGTTACACCATATAACGTAATACGAAGTGGCTTTACACCATATAACGTAATACGTATTAACGTTGTATCATATAATGTAATACGTTATGACGTTACACCATATAACGTAATACGAAGTGGCCTTACACCATATAACGTAATACGTATTAACGTTGCATCATATAATGTAATACGTTATGACGTTACACCATATAACGTAATACGTTATGACTTTACACCATATAACGTAATACGTTATCACGCTACACCATATAACGTAATACGTATTAACGTTGTATCATATAATGTAATACGTTATGACGTTACAAGATATAAGGTAATACGTATTGACGTTATACCATATAACGCAATACCATATGACGTTGCACCATATAAGGTAATACGTATTAACGTTGTACCATATAATGTAATACGTTATAATGCTATGCCATATAACGCAATACGTTATAACGTTACACCATATAACACAATACGTATTAACGTTGTATCATATAATGTAATACGTTATAATGCTATGCCATATATCGCAATACGTTATAACGTTACTCCATATAACGCAATACGTATTAATGTTGTATCATATAATGTAATACGTTATGACGTTACAAGATATAAGGTAATACGTATTGACGTTATACCATATAACGCAATACCATATGACGTTGCACCATATAAGGTAATACGTATTAACGTTGTACCATATAATGTAATACGTTATAATGCTATGCCATATAACGCAATACGTTATAACGTTACACCATATAACACAATACGTATTAACGTTGTATCATATAATGTAATACGTTATAATGCTATGCCATATATCGCAATACGTTATAACGTTACTCCATATAACGCAATACGTATTAACGTTGTATCATATAATGTAATACGTTATAATGCTATGCCATATAACGTAATACGTTATAACGTTACACCATATAACGCTATACGTTATAACGTTATACCATACAACGTAATACGTTATGACGTTACACCATATAACGTAATACGAAGTGGCTTTACACCATATAACGTAATACGTATTAACGTTGTATCATATAATGTAATACGTTATGACGTTACACCATATAACGTAATACGAAGTGGCCTTACACCATATAACGTAATACGTATTAACGTTGTATCATATAATGTAATACGTTATGACGTTACACCATATAACGTAATACGTTATGACTTTACACCATATAACGTAATACGTTATCACGCTACACCATATAACGTAATACGTATTAACGTTGTATCATATAATGTAATACGTTATGACGTTTCACCATATAACGTAATACGTATTAACGTTACACCATATAACGCTATACGTTATAACGATATACCATATAACGTAATACGATATAACGTTACACCATATAACGTAATACGTATTAGCGTTGTATCATATAATGTAATACGTTATGACGTTACACCATATAACGCAATACGTATCAACGTTATACCATATAACGCTATACGTTATAACGTTATACCATACAAAGTAATACGTTATGACGTTACACCATGTAACGTAATACGATATGACTTTACACCATATAACGTAATACGTATTAACGTTGTATCATATAATGTAATACGTTATGACGTTACACCATATAACGTAATACGTTATGACTTTACACCATATAACGTAATACGTTATAACGTTACACCATATAACACTATACGTTATAACGTTATATCATACAACGTAATACGTTATGACTTTTCACCATATAACGTAATACGTTATGACGTTACACCATATAACGTAATTCGTTATAACGTTACTCCATATAACGTAATACGTATTAACGTTGTACCATATAATGTAATACGTTATAATGCTATGCTATATAACGTAATACGTTATGACGTTACACCATATAACGTAATAGGTTATGACTTTACACCATATAACGTAATACGTTATCACGCTACACCATATAACGTAATACGTATTAACGTTGTATCATATAATGTAATACGTTATGACGTTACACCATATAAGATAATACGTATTCACGTTATACCATACAACGTAATACGTTATGACGTTACACCATATAACGTAATACGAAGTGGCTTTACACCATATAACGTAATACGTATTAACGTTGTATCATATAATGTAATACGTTATGACGTTACACCATATAACGTAATACGAAGTGGCCTTACACCATATAACGTAATACGTATTAACGTTGTATCATATAATGTAATACGTTATGACGTTACACCATATAACGTAATACGTTATGACTTTACACCATATAACGTAATACGTTATCACGCTACACCATATAACGTAATACGTATTAACGTTGTATCATATAATGTAATACGTTATGACGTTTCACCATATAACGTAATACGTATTAACGTTACACCATATAACGCTATACGTTATAACGATATACCATATAACGTAATACGATATAACGTTACACCATATAACGTAATACGTATTAGCGTTGTATCATATAATGTAATACGTTATGACGTTACACCATATAACGCAATACGTATCAACGTTATACCATATAACGCTATACGTTATAACGTTATACCATACAAAGTAATACGTTATGACGTTACACCATGTAACGTAATACGATATGACTTTACACCATATAACGTAATACGTATTAACGTTGTATCATATAATGTAATACGTTATGACGTTACACCATATAACGTAATACGTTATGACTTTACACCATATAACGTAATACGTTATAACGTTACACCATATAACACTATACGTTATAACGTTATATCATACAACGTAATACGTTATGACTTTTCACCATATAACGTAATACGTTATGACGTTACACCATATAACGTAATTCGTTATAACGTTACTCCATATAACGTAATACGTATTAACGTTGTACCATATAATGTAATACGTTATAATGCTATGCTATATAACGTAATACGTTATGACGTTACACCATATAACGTAATAGGTTATGACTTTACACCATATAACGTAATACGTTATCACGCTACACCATATAACGTAATACGTATTAACGTTGTATCATATAATGTAATACGTTATGACGTTACACCATATAAGATAATACGTATTCACGTTATACCATATAACGTAATACCATATGACGTTACACCATATAAGGTAATACGTATTAACGTTGTACCATATAATGTAATACGTTATAATGCTATGCCATATATCGCAATACGTTATAACGTTACTCCATATAACGCAATACATATTAACGTTGTATCATATAATGTAATACGTTATAATGCTATGCCATATAACGTAATACGTTATGACGTTACACCATATAACGTAATACGTTATGACTTTACACCATATAACGTAATACGTTATCACGCTACACCATATAACGTAATACGTATTAACGTTGTATCATATAATGTAATACGTTATGACGTTACACCATATAAGATAATACGTATTCACGTTATACCATATAACGTAATACCATATGACGTTACACCATATAAGGTAATACGTATTAACGTTTACCATATAATGTAATACGTTATAATGCTATGCCATATATCGCAATACGTTATGACGTTACACCATATAACTTAATACGATATGACTTTACACCATAAAACGTAATACGTATTAACGTTGTATCATACAACGTAATACGTTATGACGTTACACCATATAACGTAATACGAAGTGGCTTTACACCATATAACGTAATACGTATTAACGTTACACCATATAACGCAATACGTTATAACGTTGTATCATATAATGTAATAAGTTATAATGCTATGCCAGATAACGTAATACGTTATAACGTTACACCATATAACGTAATACGTATTAACGTTGTATCATATTATGTAATACGTTATAATGCTATGCCATATAACGTAATACGTTATAACGTTACACCATATAACGCTATACTTTATAACGTTATACCATACAACGTAATACGTTATGACGTTACACCATATAACGTAATACGAAGTGGCTTTACACCATATAACGTAATACGTATTAACGTTATACCATACAACGTAATACGCTATGACTTTACACCATATAAAGTAATACGTATTAACGTTGTATCATATAATGTAATACGTTATAACGTTACACCGTATAACGTAATACGTATTAACGTTATATCATTTAATGTAATACGTTATAACGTTATACCATACTACATAATACGTTATGACGTTACACCATACAACGTAATACGATATGACTTTACACCATATAACGTAATACGTATTAACGTTGTATCATATAACGTAATACGTTATAACGTTACACCATATAACGTAATACGTATTAACGTTGTGTCATATAATGTAATACGTTATGACGTTAAACCATATAACGCAATACGTATTAACGATATACCATACAACGTAATACGTTATGACGTTACACCATATAACGTAATACGAATTGACGTTACACCATATAACGTAATACGTTATGACTTTACACCATATAACGTAATACGTTATCATGATACACCATATAACGTAATACGTATTAACGTTGTATCATATAATGTAATACGCTATGACGTTACACCATATAACGTAATACGAAGTGGCTTTACACCATATAACGTAATACGTATTAACGTTATATCGTATAATCTAATACGTTATGACGTAACACCATATAACGTAATAAGTTATGACTTTACACCATATAACGTAATACGTTATCACGCTACTCCATATAACATAATACGTATTAACGTTGTATTGTATAATGTAATACGGTATGACGTTACAGCATATAAGGTAATACGTATTAACGTTATACCATATAACGTAATACCATATGACGTTACACCATATAAGGTAATACGTATTACTGTTGTACCATATAATGTAATACGTTATAATGCTATGCCATATAACGCAATACGTTATAGCGTTACACCATATAACGCAATACGTATTAACGTTGTATCATATAATGTAATACGTTATAATGCTATGCCATATAACGTAATACGTATCAACGTTACACCATATAACGCTATACGTTATAACGTTATACCATACAACGTAATACGTTGTGACGTTACACCATATAATACGAAGTGGCTTTGCACCATATAACGTAATACGTATTAACGTTGTATCATATAATGTAATACGTATTGACGTTACACCATATAACGTAATACGTTATAACGTTACACCATATAACGCTATACGTTATAACGTTATACCATACAACGTAATACGTTATGACGTTAGACCATATAACGTAATACGAAATGACGTTACACCATATGACGTAGTACGTTATAACGTTGCACCATATAACGTAATACGTTATAACGTTACACCATGTAACGTAATACGTATTAACGTTGTATCATATAATGTAATACGTTATGACGTTACACCGTATAACGCAATACGTATTAACGTTATACCATACAACGTAATACGTTATGACGTTACACCATATAACGTAATACGAAATGACGTTACACCATATAACGCTATACGTTATAACGTTGTAGCATATAATGTAATACGTTATAATGCTATGCCGTATAACGTAATACGTTATAACGTTACACCATACAACGCTATACGTTATAACTTTATACCATACAACGTAATACGTTATGACGTTACACCATATAACGTTATACGTATTAACGTTGTACCTTATAATGTAATACGTTATAATGCTATGCCATATAACGTAATTCGTTATAACGTTACACCATGTAACGCAATACGTATTAACGTTGTATCATATAATGTAATACGTTATGACGTTACACCGTATAACGCAATACGTATTAACGTTATACCATACAACGTAATACGTTATGACGTTACACCATATAACGTAATACGAAATGACGTTACACCATATAACGCTATACGTTATAACGTTGTAGCATATAATGTAATACGTTATAATGCTATGCCGTATAACGTAATACGTTATAACGTTACACCATACAACGCTATACGTTATGACGTTACACCATACAACGTAATACGATATGACTTTACACCATATAACGTAATACGTATTAACGTCGTATCGTATAATGCAATACGTTATAATGCTATGCCATATAACATAATACTTTATAACGTCACACCATATAACGTAATACGTATTAACGTTGTATCATATAATGTAATACGTTATAATGCTATGCCGTATAACGTAATACGTTATAACGTTACACCATATAACGTAATACGTTATAACGTTACACCATATAACGTAATACGAAATGACGTTACACCATATAACGTAATACGTTATAAGGTTACACCATCTAACGTAATACGTTATAACGTTACCCCATATAACGTAATACGTTATGACGTTACACCATACAACGTAATACGATATGACTTTACACCATATAACGTAATACGTATTAACGTTGTATCATATAATGTAATAAGTTATAATGCTATGCCATATAACGTAATACGTTATAACGTTACACCATATAACGCTATACGTTATAACGTTGTACCATACAACGTAATACGTTATGACGTTACACCATACATCGTAATACGATATGACTTTACACCATATAACGTAATACGTATTAACGTTGTATCATATAATGTAATGCGTTATAATGCTATGCCATATAACGTAATACGTATTAACGTTGTATCACATAACGTAATACGTATTAACGTCGTATCGTATAATGCAATACGTTATATTGCTATAACATATAACGTAATACGTTATGACGTTAGATCATATAACGTAATACGCATTAACGTTGTATCATATAATGTAATACGTTATGACGATACACCATATAACGTAACACGATATGACGCTACACCATATAACGTAATACGTATTAACGTTATATCGTATAATGTAATACGGTATGACGTTACAGCATATAAGGTAATACGTATTAACGTTATACCATATAACGTAATACCATATGACGTTACACCATATAAGGTAATACGTATTACTGTTGTACCATATAATGTAATACGTTATAATGCTATGCCATATAACGCAATACGTTATAGCGTTACACCATATAACGCAATACGTATTAACGTTGTATCATATAATGTAATACGTTATAATGCTATGCCATATAACGTAATACGTATCAACGTTACACCATATAACGCTATACGTTATAACGTTATACCATACAACGTAATACGTTGTGACGTTACACCATATAACACGAAGTGGCTTTGCACAATATAACGTAATACGTATTAACGTTGTATCATATAATGTAATACGTATTGACGTTACACCATATAACGTAATACGTTATAACGTTACACCATATAACGCTATACGTTATAACGTTATACCATACAACGTAATACGTTATGACGTTAGACCATATAACGTAATACGAAATGACGTTACACCATATAACGTAATACGTTATGACTTTACACCATATAACGTAATACGTTATCATGATACACCATATAACGTAATACGTATTAACGCTGTATCATATAATGTAATACGCTATGACGTTACACCATATAACGTAATACGAAGTGGCTTTACACCATATAACGTAATACGTATTAACGTTATATCGTATAATCTAATACGTTATGACGTAACACCATATAACGTAATAAGTTATGACTTTACACCATATAACGTAATACGTTATCACGCTACTCCATATAACATAATACGTATTAACGTTGTATCGTATAATGTAATACGGTATGACGTTACAGCATATAAGGTAATACGTATTAACGTTATACCATATAACGTAATACCATATGACGTTACACCATATAAGGTAATACGTATTACTGTTGTACCATATAATGTAATACGTTATAATGCTATGCCATATAACGCAATACGTTATAGCGTTACACCATATAACGCAATACGTATTAACGTTGTATCATATAATGTAATACGTTATAATGCTATGCCATATAACGTAATACGTATCAACGTTACACCATATAACGCTATACGTTATAACGTTATACCATACAACGTAATACGTTGTGACGTTACACCATATAATACGAAGTGGCTTTGCACCATATAACGTAATACGTATTAACGTTGTATCATATAATGTAATACGTATTGACGTTACACCATATAACGTAATACGTTATAACGTTACACCATATAACGCTATACGTTATAACGTTATACCATACAACGTAATACGTTATGACGTTAGACCATATAACGTAATACGAAATGACGTTACACCATATGACGTAGTACGTTATAACGATGCACCATATAACGTAATACGTTATAACGTTACACCATGTAACGTAATACGTATTAACTTTGTATCATATAATGTAATACGTTATGACGTTACACCGTATAACGCAATACGTATTAACGTTATACCATACAACGTAATACGTTATGACGTTACACCATATAACGTAATACGAAATGACGTTACACCATATAACGCTATACGTTATAACGTTGTAGCATATAATGTAATACGTTATAATGCTATGCCGTATAACGTAATACGTTATAACGTTACACCATACAACGCTATACGTTATAACTTTATACCATACAACGTAATACGTTATGACGTTACACCATATAACGTTATACGTATTAACGTTGTACCTTATAATGTAATACGTTATAATGCTATGCCATATAACGCAATTCGTTATAACGTTACACCATGTAACGTAATACGTATTAACGTTGTATCATATAATGTAATACGTTATGACGTTACACCGTATAACGCAATACGTATTAACGTTATACCATACAACGTAATACGTTATGACTTTACACCATATAACGTAATACGAAATGACGTTACACCATATAACGCTATACGTTATAACGTTGTAGCATATAATGTAATACGTTATAATGCTATGCCGTATAACGTAATACGTTATAACGTTACACCATACAACGCTATACGTTATAACTTTATACCATACAACGTAATACGTTATGACGTTACACCATATAACGTTATACGTATTAACGTTGTACCTTATAATGTAATACGTTATAATGCTATGCCATATAACGTAATTCGTTATAACGTTACACCATGTAACGTAATACGTATTAACGTTGTATCATATAATGTAATAAGTTATAACGCTATGCCATATAACGTAATACGTTATAACGTTACACCATATAACGCTATACGTTATAACGTTATACCATACAACGTAATACGTTATGACGTTACACCATACAACGTAATACGATATGACTTTACACCATATAACGTAATACGTATTAACGTTGTATCATATAACGTATTACGTTATAATGCTATGCCATATAACATAATACTTTATAACGTCACACCATATAACGTAATACGTATTAACCTTGTATCATATAATGTAATACGTTATAATGCTATGCCGTATAACGTAATACGTTATAACGTTACACCATATAACGTAATACGTATTAACGTTGTATCATATAATGTAATACGTTATGACGTTACACCATATAACGCAATACGTATTAACGTTATACAATATAATATAATACGTTATGACGTTACACCATACAACGTAATACGAAATGGCGTTACACCATATAACGCTATACGTTATAACGTTGTATCATATAATGTAATAAGTTATAATGCTATGCCATATAACATAATACGTTATAACGTTACACCATATAACGTAATACGTATTAACGTTGTATCATATAATGTAATACGTTATGACGTTACACCATATAACGCAATACGTATTAACGTTATACAATATAATATAATACGTTATGACGTTACACCATACAACGTAATACGAAATGGCGTTACACCATATAACGCTATACGTTATAACGTTGTATCATATAATGTAATAAGTTATAATGCTATGCCATATAACGTAATACGATATGACTTTACACCATATAACGTAATACGTATTAACGTTGTATCATACAACGTAATACGTTATAACGTTATACCATGTAACGTAATACGTTATAACGTTACACCATATAACGTAATACGTATTAACGTTGTACATTATAATGTAATACGTTATAATGCTATGCCATATAACGTAATTCGTTATAACGTTACACCATGTATCGTAATACGTATTAACGTTGTATCATATAATGTAATACGTTATGACGTTACACCGTATAACGCAATACGTATAAACGTTATACCATACAACGTAATACGTTATGACGTTACACCATATAACGTAATACGAAATGACGTTACACCATATAACGCTATACGTTATAACGTTGTATCATATAATGTAATAAGTTATAATGCTATGCCATATAACGTAATACGTTATAACGTTACACCATATAACGCTATACGTTATAACGTTATACCATACAACGTAATACGTTATGACGTTACACCATACAACGTAATACGATATGACGTTACACCATATAACGTAATACGTATTAACGTTGTATCATATAATGTAATACGTTATAATGCTATGCCATATAACGTAATACGTATTAACGTTGTATCATATAACGTAATACGTATTAACGCTGTATCATTTAATGTAATATGTTATAATGCTACGCCATAAAACGTAATACTTTATAACGTTACACCATATAACGTAATACGTATTAACGCTGTATCATTTAATGTAATACGTTATAATGCTATGCCATAAAACGTAATACTTTATAACGTTACACCATATAACGTAATACGTATTAACGTTGTATCATATAATGTAATACGTTATAATGCTATGCCATATAACGTAATACGTTATAACGATACACCATATAACGCTATACGCTATAACGTTATACCATACAACGTAATACGTTATGACGTTACACCATACATCGTAATACGATATGACTTTACACCATATAACGTAATACGTATTACTGTTGTACCATATAATGTAATACGTTATAATGCTATGCCATATAACGCAATACGTTATAGCGTTACACCATATAACGCAATACGTATTAACGTTGTATCATATAATGTAATACGTTATAATGCTATGCCATATAACGTAATACGTATCAACGTTACACCATATAACGCTATACGTTATAACGTTATACCATACAACGTAATACGTTGTGACGTTACACCATATAATACGAAGTGGCTTTGCACAATATAACGTAATACGTATTAACGTTGTATCATATAATGTAATACGTATTGACGTTACACCATATAACGTAATACGTTATAACGTTACACCATATAACGCTATACGTTATAACGTTATACCATACAACGTAATACGTTATGACGTTAGACCATATAACGTAATACGAAATGACGTTACACCATATAACGTAATACGTTATGACTTTACACCATATAACGTAATACGTTATCATGATACACCATATAACGTAATACGTATTAACGTTGTATCATATAATGTAATACGCTATGACGTTACACCATATAACGTAATACGAAGTGGCTTTACACCATATAACGTAATACGTATTAACGTTATATCGTATAATCTAATACGTTATGACGTAACACCATATAACGTAATAAGTTATGACTTTACACCATATAACGTAATACGTTATCACGCTACTCCATATAACATAATACGTATTAACGTTGTATCGTATAATGTAATACGGTATGACGTTACAGCATATAAGGTAATACGTATTAACGTTATACCATATAACGTAATACCATATGACGTTACACCATATAAGGTAATACGTATTACTGTTGTACCATATAATGTAATACGTTATAATGCTATGCCATATAACGCAATACGTTATAGCGTTACACCATATAACGCAATACGTATTAACGTTGTATCATATAATGTAATACGTTATAATGCTATGCCATATAACGTAATACGTATCAACGTTACACCATATAACGCTATACGTTATAACGTTATACCATACAACGTAATACGTTGTGACGTTACACCATATAATACGAAGTGGCTTTGCACCATATAACGTAATACGTATTAACGTTGTATCATATAATGTAATACGTATTGACGTTACACCATATAACGTAATACGTTATAACGTTACACCATATAACGCTATACGTTATAACGTTATACCATACAACGTAATACGTTATGACGTTAGACCATATAACGTAATACGAAATGACGTTACACCATATGACGTAGTACGTTATAACGATGCACCATATAACGTAATACGTTATAACGTTACACCATGTAACGTAATACGTATTAACTTTGTATCATATAATGTAATACGTTATGACGTTACACCGTATAACGCAATACGTATTAACGTTATACCATACAACGTAATACGTTATGACGTTACACCATATAACGTAATACGAAATGACGTTACACCATATAACGCTATACGTTATAACGTTGTAGCATATAATGTAATACGTTATAATGCTATGCCGTATAACGTAATACGTTATAACGTTACACCATACAACGCTATACGTTATAACTTTATACCATACAACGTAATACGTTATGACGTTACACCATATAACGTTATACGTATTAACGTTGTACCTTATAATGTAATACGTTATAATGCTATGCCATATAACGCAATTCGTTATAACGTTACACCATGTAACGTAATACGTATTAACGTTGTATCATATAATGTAATACGTTATGACGTTACACCGTATAACGCAATACGTATTAACGTTATACCATACAACGTAATACGTTATGACTTTACACCATATAACGTAATACGAAATGACGTTACACCATATAACGCTATACGTTATAACGTTGTAGCATATAATGTAATACGTTATAATGCTATGCCGTATAACGTAATACGTTATAACGTTACACCATACAACGCTATACGTTATAACTTTATACCATACAACGTAATACGTTATGACGTTACACCATATAACGTTATACGTATTAACGTTGTACCTTATAATGTAATACGTTATAATGCTATGCCATATAACGTAATTCGTTATAACGTTACACCATGTAACGTAATACGTATTAACGTTGTATCATATAATGTAATAAGTTATAACGCTATGCCATATAACGTAATACGTTATAACGTTACACCATATAACGCTATACGTTATAACGTTATACCATACAACGTAATACGTTATGACGTTACACCATACAACGTAATACGATATGACTTTACACCATATAACGTAATACGTATTAACGTCGTATCGTATAATGCAATACGTTATAATGCTATGCCATATAACATAATACTTTATAACGTCACACCATATAACGTAATACGTATTAACGTTGTATCATATAATGTAATACGTTATAATGCTATGCCGTATAACGTAATACGTTATAACGTTACACCATATAACGTAATACGTTATAACGTTACACCATATAACGTAATACGAAATGACGTTACACCATATAACGTAATACGTTATAAGGTTACACCATCTAACGTAATACGTTATAACGTTACCCCATATAACGTAATACGTTATGACGTTACACCATACAACGTAATACGATATGACTTTACACCATATAACGTAATACGTATTAACGTTGTATCATATAATGTAATAAGTTATAATGCTATGCCATATAACGTAATACGTTATAACGTTACACCATATAACGCTATACGTTATAACGTTGTACCATACAACGTAATACGTTATGACGTTACACCATACATCGTAATACGATATGACTTTACACCATATAACGTAATACGTATTAACGTTGTATCATATAATGTAATGCGTTATAATGCTATGCCATATAACGTAATACGTATTAACGTTGTATCACATAACGTAATACGTATTAACGTCGTATCGTATAATGCAATACGTTATATTGCTATAACATATAACGTAATACGTTATGACGTTAGATCATATAACGTAATACGCATTAACGTTGTATCATATAATGTAATACGTTATGACGATACACCATATAACGTAACACGATATGACGCTACACCATATAACGTAATACGTATTAACGTTATATCGTATAATGTAATACGGTATGACGTTACAGCATATAAGGTAATACGTATTAACGTTATACCATATAACGTAATACCATATGACGTTACACCATATAAGGTAATACGTATTACTGTTGTACCATATAATGTAATACGTTATAATGCTATGCCATATAACGCAATACGTTATAGCGTTACACCATATAACGCAATACGTATTAACGTTGTATCATATAATGTAATACGTTATAATGCTATGCCATATAACGTAATACGTATCAACGTTACACCATATAACGCTATACGTTATAACGTTATACCATACAACGTAATACGTTGTGACGTTACACCATATAACACGAAGTGGCTTTGCACAATATAACGTAATACGTATTAACGTTGTATCATATAATGTAATACGTATTGACGTTACACCATATAACGTAATACGTTATAACGTTACACCATATAACGCTATACGTTATAACGTTATACCATACAACGTAATACGTTATGACGTTAGACCATATAACGTAATACGAAATGACGTTACACCATATAACGTAATACGTTATGACTTTACACCATATAACGTAATACGTTATCATGATACACCATATAACGTAATACGTATTAACGCTGTATCATATAATGTAATACGCTATGACGTTACACCATATAACGTAATACGAAGTGGCTTTACACCATATAACGTAATACGTATTAACGTTATATCGTATAATCTAATACGTTATGACGTAACACCATATAACGTAATAAGTTATGACTTTACACCATATAACGTAATACGTTATCACGCTACTCCATATAACATAATACGTATTAACGTTGTATCGTATAATGTAATACGGTATGACGTTACAGCATATAAGGTAATACGTATTAACGTTATACCATATAACGTAATACCATATGACGTTACACCATATAAGGTAATACGTATTACTGTTGTACCATATAATGTAATACGTTATAATGCTATGCCATATAACGCAATACGTTATAGCGTTACACCATATAACGCAATACGTATTAACGTTGTATCATATAATGTAATACGTTATAATGCTATGCCATATAACGTAATACGTATCAACGTTACACCATATAACGCTATACGTTATAACGTTATACCATACAACGTAATACGTTGTGACGTTACACCATATAATACGAAGTGGCTTTGCACCATATAACGTAATACGTATTAACGTTGTATCATATAATGTAATACGTATTGACGTTACACCATATAACGTAATACGTTATAACGTTACACCATATAACGCTATACGTTATAACGTTATACCATACAACGTAATACGTTATGACGTTAGACCATATAACGTAATACGAAATGACGTTACACCATATGACGTAGTACGTTATAACGATGCACCATATAACGTAATACGTTATAACGTTACACCATGTAACGTAATACGTATTAACTTTGTATCATATAATGTAATACGTTATGACGTTACACCGTATAACGCAATACGTATTAACGTTATACCATACAACGTAATACGTTATGACGTTACACCATATAACGTAATACGAAATGACGTTACACCATATAACGCTATACGTTATAACGTTGTAGCATATAATGTAATACGTTATAATGCTATGCCGTATAACGTAATACGTTATAACGTTACACCATACAACGCTATACGTTATAACTTTATACCATACAACGTAATACGTTATGACGTTACACCATATAACGTTATACGTATTAACGTTGTACCTTATAATGTAATACGTTATAATGCTATGCCATATAACGCAATTCGTTATAACGTTACACCATGTAACGTAATACGTATTAACGTTGTATCATATAATGTAATACGTTATGACGTTACACCGTATAACGCAATACGTATTAACGTTATACCATACAACGTAATACGTTATGACTTTACACCATATAACGTAATACGAAATGACGTTACACCATATAACGCTATACGTTATAACGTTGTAGCATATAATGTAATACGTTATAATGCTATGCCGTATAACGTAATACGTTATAACGTTACACCATACAACGCTATACGTTATAACTTTATACCATACAACGTAATACGTTATGACGTTACACCATATAACGTTATACGTATTAACGTTGTACCTTATAATGTAATACGTTATAATGCTATGCCATATAACGTAATTCGTTATAACGTTACACCATGTAACGTAATACGTATTAACGTTGTATCATATAATGTAATAAGTTATAACGCTATGCCATATAACGTAATACGTTATAACGTTACACCATATAACGCTATACGTTATAACGTTATACCATACAACGTAATACGTTATGACGTTACACCATACAACGTAATACGATATGACTTTACACCATATAACGTAATACGTATTAACGTTGTATCATATAACGTATTACGTTATAATGCTATGCCATATAACATAATACTTTATAACGTCACACCATATAACGTAATACGTATTAACCTTGTATCATATAATGTAATACGTTATAATGCTATGCCGTATAACGTAATACGTTATAACGTTACACCATATAACGTAATACGTTATAACGTTACACCATATAACGTAATACGTATTAACGTTGTATCATATAATGTAATACGTTATGACGTTACACCATATAACGCAATACGTATTAACGTTATACAATATAATATAATACGTTATGACGTTACACCATACAACGTAATACGAAATGGCGTTACACGATATAACGCTATACGTTATAACGTTGTATCATATAATGTAATAAGTTATAATGCTATGCCATATAACATAATACGTTATAACGTTACACCATATAACGTAATACGTATTAACGTTGTATCATATAATGTAATACGTTATGACGTTACACCATATAACGCAATACGTATTAACGTTATACAATATAATATAATACGTTATGACGTTACACCATACAACGTAATACGAAATGGCGTTACACCATATAACGCTATACGTTATAACGTTGTATCATATAATGTAATAAGTTATAATGCTATGCCATATAACGTAATACGATATGACTTTACACCATATAACGTAATACGTATTAACGTTGTATCATACAACGTAATACGTTATAACGTTATACCATGTAACGTAATACGTTATAACGTTACACCATATAACGTAATACGTATTAACGTTGTACATTATAATGTAATACGTTATAATGCTATGCCATATAACGTAATTCGTTATAACGTTACACCATGTATCGTAATACGTATTAACGTTGTATCATATAATGTAATACGTTATGACGTTACACCGTATAACGCAATACGTATAAACGTTATACCATACAACGTAATACGTTATGACGTTACACCATATAACGTAATACGAAATGACGTTACACCATATAACGCTATACGTTATAACGTTGTATCATATAATGTAATAAGTTATAATGCTATGCCATATAACGTAATACGTTATAACGTTACACCATATAACGCTATACGTTATAACGTTATACCATACAACGTAATACGTTATGACGTTACACCATACAACGTAATACGATATGACGTTACACCATATAACGTAATACGTATTAACGTTGTATCATATAATGTAATACGTTATAATGCTATGCCATATAACGTAATACGTATTAACGTTGTATCATATAACGTAATACGTATTAACGCTGTATCATTTAATGTAATATGTTATAATGCTACGCCATAAAACGTAATACTTTATAACGTTACACCATATAACGTAATACGTATTAACGCTGTATCATTTAATGTAATACGTTATAATGCTATGCCATAAAACGTAATACTTTATAACGTTACACCATATAACGTAATACGTATTAACGTTGTATCATATAATGTAATACGTTATAATGCTATGCCATATAACGTAATACGTTATAACGATACACCATATAACGCTATACGCTATAACGTTATACCATACAACGTAATACGTTATGACGTTACACCATATAACGTAATACGAAATGACGTTACACCATATAACGTAATACGTTATAAGGTTACACCATCTAACGTAATACGTTATAACGTTACCCCATATAACGTAATACGTTATGACGTTACACCATACAACGTAATACGATATGACTTTACACCATATAACGTAATACGTATTAACGTTGTATCATATAATGTAATAAGTTATAATGCTATGCCATATAACGTAATACGATATGACTTTACACCATATAACGTAATACGTATTAACGTTGTATCATATAATGTAATACGTTATAATGCTATGCCGTATAACGTAATACGTTATAACGCTATGCCGTATAACGTAATACGTTATAACGTTACACCATATAACGTAATACGTTATAACGTTACACCATATAACGTAATACGTATTAACGTTGTATCATATAATGTAATACGTTATAATGCTATGCCATATAACGTAATACGTTATAACGATACACCATATAACGCTATACGCTATAACGTTATACCATACAACGTAATACGTTATGACGTTACACCATATAACGTAATACGAAATGACGTTACACCATATAACGTAATACGTTATAAGGTTACACCATCTAACGTAATACGTTATAACGTTACCCCATATAACGTAATACGTTATGACGTTACACCATACAACGTAATACGATATGACTTTACACCATATAACGTAATACGTATTAACGTTGTATCATATAATGTAATAAGTTATAATGCTATGCCATATAACGTAATACGTTATAACGTTACACCATATAACGCTATACGTTATAACGTTGTACCATACAACGTAATACGTTATGACGTTACACCATACATCGTAATACGATATGACTTTACACCATATAACGTAATACGTATTAACGTTGTATCATATAATGTAATGCGTTATAATGCTATGCCATATAACGTAATACGTATTAACGTTGTATCATATAACGTAATACGTATTAACGTAGTATCGTATAATGCAATACGTTATATTGCTATAACATATAACGTAATACGTTATGACGTTACATCATATAACGTAATACGCATTAACGTTGTATCATATAATGTAATACGTTATGACGATACACCATATAACGTAACACGATATGACGCTACACCATATAACGTAATACGTTATAACGTTACAGCATATAACGTAATACGTATTAACGTTACACCATATAACAGAATACGTATTAACGTTGTATCATGTAATGTAATACGTTAGGACGTTACACCATATAACACAATACGTATTAACGTTATACCATATAAGATAATACGTTATGACGTTACACCATACAACGTAATACGAAATGGCGTTACACCATATAACGCTATACGTTATAACGTTGTATCATATAATGTAATAAGTTATAATGCTATGCCATATAACGTAATACTTTATAACGTTACACCATATAACGTAATACGTGTTAACGTTGTATCATATAATGTAATACGTTATAATGCTATGCCGTATAACGTAATACGTTATAACGCTATGCCGTATAACGTAATACGTTATAACGTTACACCATATAACGTAATACGTTATAACGTTACACCGTATAACGTAATACGTATTAACGCTGTATCATATAATGTAATTCGTTATATAGCTATACCATACAACGTAATACGTTATAACGTTACACCATATAACGTAATACGTATTAACGTTGTATCATATAATGTATTACGTTATGACGATACACCATATAACGTAACACGAAATGACGTTACACCATATAACGTAATACGTTATAAGGTTACACCATCTAACGTAATACGTTATAACGTTACCCCATATAACGCTATACGTTATAACGTTATACCATACAACGTAATACGTTATGACGTTACACCATACAACGTAATGCGATATGACTTTACACCATATAACGTAATACGTATTAACGTTGTATCATATAATGTAATACGTTATAATGCTATGCCATATAACGTAATACGTATTAACGTTGTATCATATAACGTAATACGTATTAACGCTGTATCATTTAATGTAATACGTTATAATGCTATGCCATAAAACGTGATACTTTATAACGTTACACCATATAACGTAATACGTATGAACGTTGTATCATATAATGTAATACGTTATAATGCTATGCCATATAACGTAATACGTTATAACGATACACCATATAACGCTATACGCTATAACGTTATACCATACAACGTAATACGTTATGACGTTACACCATATAACGTAATACGAAATGACGTTACACCATATAACGTAATACGTTATAAGGTTGCACCATCTAACGTAATACGTTATAACGTTACCCCATATAACGTAATACGTTATGACGTTACACCATACAACGTAATACGATATGACTTTACACCATATAACGTAATACGTATTAACGTTGTATCATATAATGTAATAAGTTATAATGCTATGCCATATAACGTAATACGTTATAACGTTACACCATATAACGCTATACGTTATAACGTTGTACCATACAACGTAATACGTTATGACGTTACACCATACATCGTAATACGATATGACTTTACACCATATAACGTAATACGTATTAACGTTGTGTCATATAATGTAATGCGTTATAATGCTATGCCATATAACGTAATACGTATTAACGTTGTATCATATAACGTAATACGTATTAACGTCGTATCGTATAATGCAATACGTTATATTGCTATAACATATAACGTAATACGTTATGACGTTACATCATATAACGTAATACGCATTAACGTTGTATCATATAATGTAATACGTTATGACGATACACCATATAACGTAACACGATATGACGCTACACCATATAACGTAATACGTTATAACGTTACAGCATATAACGTAATACGTATTAACGTTACACCATATAACAGAATACGTATTAACGTTGTATCATGTAATGTAATACGTTATGACGTTACACCATATAACACAATACGTATTAACGTTATACCATATAAGATAATACGTTATGACGTTACTCCATACAACGTAATACGAAATGGCGTTACACCATATAACGCTATACGTTATAACGTTGTATCATATAATGTAATAAGTTATAATGCTATGCCATATAACGTAATACTTTATAACGTTACACCATATAACGTAATACGTGTTAACGTTGTATCATATAATGTAATACGTTATAATGCTATGCCGTATAACGTAATACGTTATAACGCTATGCCGTATAACGTAATACGTTATAACGTTACACCATATAACGTAATACGTTATAACGTTACACCGTATAACGTAATACGTATTAACGCTGTATCATATAATGTAATACGTTATATAGCTATACCATACAACGTAATACGTTATAACGTTACACCATATAACGTAATACGTATTAACGTTGTATCATATAATGTATTACGTTATGACGATACACCATATAACGTAACACGAAATGACGTTACACCATATAACGTAATACGTTATAAGGTTACACCATCTAACGTAATACGTTATAACGTTACCCCATATAACGTAATACGCTATAACGTTATACCATACAACGTAATACGTTATGACGTTACACCATATAACGTAATACGAAATGACGTTACACCATATAACGTAATACGTTATAAGGTTACACCATCTAACGTAATACGTTATAACGTTACCCCATATAACGCTATACGTTATAACGTTATACCATACAACGTAATACGTTATGACGTTACACCATACAACGTAATACGATATGACTTTACACCATATAACGTAATACGTATTAACGTTGTATCATATAATGTAATACGTTATAATGCTATGCCATATAACGTAATACGTATTAACGTTGTATCATATAACGTAATACGTATTAACGCTGTATCATTTAATGTAATACGTTATAATGCTATGCCATAAAACGTAATACTTTATAACGTTACACCATATAACGTAATACGTATTAACGTTGTATCATATAATGTAATACGTTATAATGCTATGCCATATAACGTAATACGTTATAACGATACACCATATAACGCTATACGCTATAACGTTATACCATACAACGTAATACGTTATGACGTTACACCATATAACGTAATACGAAATGACGTTACACCATATAACGTAATACGTTATAAGGTTACACCATCTAACGTAATACGTTATAACGTTACCCCATATAACGTAATACGTTATGACGTTACACCATACAACGTAATACGATATGACTTTACACCATATAACGTAATACGTATTAACGTTGTATCATATAATGTAATAAGTTATAATGCTATGCCATATAACGTAATACGTTATAACGTTACACCATATAACGCTATACGTTATAACGTTGTACCATACAACGTAATACGTTATGACGTTACACCATACATCGTAATACGATATGACTTTACACCATATAACGTAATACGTATTAACGTTGTATCATATAATGTAATGCGTTATAATGCTATGCCATATAACGTAATACGTATTAACGTTGTATCATATAACGTAATACGTATTAACGTCGTATCGTATAATGCAATACGTTATATTGCTATAACATATAACGTAATACGTTATGACGTTACATCATATAACGTAATACGCATTAACGTTGTATCATATAATGTAATACGTTATGACGATACACCATATAACGTAACACGATATGACGCTACACCATATAACGTAATACGTTATAACGTTACAGCATATAACGTAATACGTATTAACGTTACACCATATAACAGAATACGTATTAACGTTGTATCATGTAATGTAATACGTTATGACGTTACACCATATAACACAATACGTATTAACGTTATACCATATAAGATAATACGTAATGACGTTACACCATACAACGTAATACGAAATGGCGTTACACCATATAACGCTATACGTTATAACGTTGTATCATATAATGTAATAAGTTATAATGCTATGCCATATAACGTAATACTTTATAACGTTACACCATATAACGTAATACGTGTTAACGTTGTATCATATAATGTAATACGTTATAATGCTATGCCGTATAACGTAATACGTTATAACGCTATGCCGTATAACGTAATACGTTATAACGTTACACCATATAACGTAATACGTTATAACGTTACACCGTATAACGTAATACGTATTAACGCTGTATCATATAATGTAATACGTTATATAGCTATACCATACAACGTAATACGTTATAACGTTACACCATATAACGTAATACGTATTAACGTTGTATCATATAATGTATTACGTTATGACGATACACCATATAACGTAACACGATATGACGCTACACCATATAACACAATACGTATTAACGATGTATCATGTAATGTAATACGTTATGACGTTACACCATATAACACAATACGTATTAACGTTATACCATATAAGATAATACGTTATGACGTTACACCATACAACGTAATACGAAATGGCGTTACACCATATAACGCTATACGTTATAACGTTGTATCATATAATGTAATAAGTTATAATGCTATGCCATATAACGTAATACTTTATAACGTTACACCATATAACGTAATACGTGTTAACGTTGTATCATATAATGTAATACGTTATAATGCTATGCCGTATAACGTAATACGTTATAACGCTATGCCGTATAACGTAATACGTTATAACGTTACACCATATAACGTAATACGTTATAACGTTACACCGTATAACGTAATACGTATTAACGCTGTATCATATAATGTAATACGTTATATAGCTATACCATACAACGTAATACGTTATGAACGTTACACCATATAACGCAATACGTATTAACGTTATACCATACAACGTAATACGTTATGACGTTACACCATATATCGTAATACGTTATGAAGTTACACCATATAACGTAATACGTTATAACGTTAAACCGTATAACGTAATACGTATTTACGTTGTATCATATAATGTAATACGTTATATAGCTATACCTTATACCGTAATACGTTATGACGTTACACCATATAACGTAATACGCATTAACGTTGTATCATATAATGTAATACGTTATGACGATACACCATATAACGTAACACGATATGACGCTACACCATATAACGCTATACGCTATAACGTTATACCATACAACGTAATACGTTATGACGTTACACCGTATAACGCAATACGTATTAACGTTATACCATACAACGTAATACGTTATGACGTTACATCATATAACGTAATACGCATTAACGTTGTATCATATAATGTATTACGTTATGACGATACACCATATAACGTAACACGATATGACGCTACACCATATAACGCTATACGTTATAACGTTATACCATATAACATAATACGTTATGACGTTACACCATACAACGTAATACGAAATGGCGTTACACCATATAACGTAATACGTATTAACGTTAGACCGTATAACGTAATACGTATTAACGTTGTATCATATAATGCAATACGTTATAATGCTATGCCATATAACGTAATACGTATTAACGTCGTATCGTATAATGTAATACGTTATATAGCTATACCTTATACCGTAATACGTTATGACGTTACACCATATAACGTAATACGCATTAACGTTGTATCATATAATGTAATACGTTATGACGATACACCATATAATGTAACACGATATGACGCTACACCATATAACGCTATACGCTATAACGTTATACCATATAACATAATACGTTATGACGTTACACCATACAACGTAATACGAAATGGCGTTACACCATATAACGCTATACGTTATAACGTTGTATCATATAATGTAATAAGTTATAATGCTATGCCATATAACGTAATACTTTATAACGTTACACCATATAAAGTAATACGTATTAACGTTGTATCATATAATGTAATACGTTATAATGCTATGCCGTATAACGTAATACGTTATAACGTTACACCATATAACGCTATACGTTATATCGTTATACCATACAACGTAATACGTTATGACGTTACACCATATAACGGATACGTTATAACGTTACATCATATAACGTAATACGTTATAACGTTACACCGTATAACGTAATACGTATTAACGTTGTTTCATATAATGTATTACGTTATAATGCTATGCCATATAACGTAATACTTTATAACGTTATACCATATAACGTAATACGTATTAACGTTGTATCATATAGTGTAATACGTTATAATGAAATGCCATATAACGTAATACGTTATACCGTTACACCATATAACGTAATACGTTATAACGTTACACCATATAACGTAATACGTTATAACGTTACACCCTATAACGTAATACGTATTAACGTTGTATCATATAATGTAATACGTTATAATGCTATGCCATATAACGTAATACGTTATAACGTTACACCATATAACGTAATACGTATTAACGTTGTATCATATAATGTAGTACGTTATAATGAAATGCCATATAACGTAATACGTTATACCGTTACACCATATAACGTAATACGTATTAACGTTGTATCATATAATGTAATACGTTACAATGCTATGCAATATAACGTAATACGTTATAGCGTTACACCATATAACGTAATACGTATTAACGTTGTATCATATTATGTAATACGTTATAATGCTATGCCATATAACGTAATACGTTATAACGTTACACCATATAACGCTATACGTTATAACGTTATACCATACAACGTAATACGTTATGACGTTACACCATATAACGTAATACGTATTAACGTTGTATCTTATAATGTAATACGTTATAATGCTATGCCGTATAACGTAATACGTTATAACGTTACACCGTATAACGTAATACGTATTAACGTTGTATCATATAATGTAATACGTTATGACGTTACACCATACAACGTAATACGTTATAACGTTAAACCGTTTAACGTAATACGTATTAACGATGTATCATATAATGTAATACGTTATAATGCTATGCCGTATAACGTAATACGTCATAACGTTGCACCATATAACGTAATACGTCATAACGTTACACCGTATAACGTAATACGTATTAACGTTGTATCATATAATGTAATACGTTATAATGCTATGCCATATAACGTAATACGTATTAACGTCGTATCGTATAATGTAATACGTTATATAGCTATACCTTATAACGTAATACGTTATGACGTTACACCATAAAACGTAATACTTTATAACGTTACACCATATAACGTAATACGTATTAACGTTGTATCATACAATGTAATACGTTATAATGCTATGGCATATAACGTAATACGTTATAACGATACACCATATAACGCTATACGCTATAACGTTATACCATACAACGTAATACGTATTAACGTTGTATCATATAATGTAATACGTTATGACGATACACCATATAACGTAACACGATATGACGTTACACCATATAACGTAATACGTTATAACGTTACAGCATATAACGTAATACGTATTAACGTTACACCATATAACACAATACGTATTAACGTTATACCATATAACATAATACGTTATGACGTTACACCATACAACGTAATACGAAATGGCGTTACACCATATAACGCTATACGTTATAACGTTGTATCATATAATGTAATAAGTTATAATGCTATGCCATATAACGTAATACTTTATAACGTTACACCATATAACGTAATACGTATTAACGTTGTATCATATAATGTAATACGTTATAATGCTATGCCGTATAACGTAATACGATATAACGCTATGCCGTATAACGTACTACGTTATAACGCTATGCCGTATAACGTAATACGTTATAACGTTACACCATATAACGTAATGCGTTATAACGTTACACCGTATAACGTAATACGTATTAACGCTATGCCGTATAACGTAATACGTTATAACGCTATGCCGTATAACGTAATACGTTATAACGTTACACCATATAACGTAATGCGTTATAACGTTACACCGTATAACGTAATACGTATTAACGCTGTATCATATAATGTAATACGTTATATAGCTATACCATACAACGTAATACGTTATAACGTTACACCATATAACGTAATACGTATTAACGTTGTATCATATAATGTAATACGTTATGACGATACACCATATAACGTAACACGATATGACGCTACACCATATAACGCTATACGTTATAACGTTGTATCATATAATGTAATATGTTATAATGCTATGCCATATAACGTAATACTTTATAACGTTACACCATATAACGTAATACGTATTAACGTTGTATCATATAATGTAATACGTTATAATGCTATGCCGTATAACGTAATACGTTATAACGCAATGCCGTATAACGTAATACGTTATAACGTTACACCGTATAACGTAATACGTAATAACGCTGTATCATATAACGTAATACGTTATATAGCTATACCATACAACGTAATACGTTATAACGTTACACCATATAACGTAATACGTATTATCGTTGTATCATATAATGTAATACGTTATGACGATACACCACATAACGTAACACGATATGACGCTACACCATATAACGCTATACGTTATAACGTTGTATCATATAATATAATAAGTTATAATGCTATGCCATATAACGTAATACTTTATAACGTTACACCATATAACGTAATACGTATTAACGTTGCACCATATAACGTAATACGTATTAACGTTGTATCATGTAATGTAATACTTTATGAAGTTACACCATATAACACAATACGTATTAACGTTATACCATATAACATAATACGTTATGACGTTACACCATACAACGTAATACGAAATGGCGTTACACCATATAACGCTATACGTTATAACGTTGTATCATATAATGTAATAAGTTATAATGCTATGCCATATAACGTAATACTTTATAACGTTACACCATATAACGTAATACGTATTAACGTTGTATCATATAATGTAATACGTTATGACGATACACCATATAACGTAACACGATATGACGCTACACCATATAACGTAATACGAAATGACGTTACACCATATAACGTAATACGTTATGACGTTACACCATATAACGTAATACGAAATGACGTTACACCATATGACGCTATATGTTATAACGTTGTATCATATAATGTAATAAGTTATAATGCTATGCCATATAACGTAATACGTTGTAACGTTACACCATATAACGCTATACGTTATAACGTTATACCATACAACGTAATCCGTTATGACGTTACACCATACAACGTAATACGATATGACTTTACACCATATAACGTAATACGTATTAACGTTGTATCATATAATGTAATACGTTATAATGCTATGACATATAACGTAATACGTATTAACGTTGTATCATATAACGTAATACGTATTAACGTCGTATCGTATAATGTAATACGTTATATAGCTATAACATATAACGTAATACGTTATGATGTTACATCATATAACGTAATACGCATTAACGTTGTATCATATAATGTAATACGTTATGACGATACACCATATAACGTAACACGATATGACGCTACACCATATAACGTAATACGTTATAACGTTACAGCATATAACGTAATACGTATTAACGTTGCACCATATAACGAAATACGTATTAAAGTTGTATCATGTAATGTAATACGTTATGACGTTACACCATATAACACAATACGTATTAACGTTATACCATATAACATAATACGTTATGACGTTACACCATACAACGTAATACGAAATGGCGTTACACCATATAACGCTATACGTTATAACGTTGTATCATATAATATAATAAGTTATAATGCTATGCCATATAACGTAATACTTTATAACGTTACACCATATAACGAAATACGTATTAACGTTGTATCATATAATGTAATACGTTATAATGCTATGCCGTATAACGTAATACGTTATAACGCTATGCCGTATAATGTAATACGTTATAATGCTATGCCATATAACGTAATACGTTATAACGTTACACCATATAACGCTATACGTTATAACGTTATACCATACAACGTAATACGTTATGACGTTACACCATATAACGTTATACGATACGACTTTACACCATATAACGTAATACGTATTGACGTTGTATCTTATAATGTAATACGTTATAATGCTATGCCATAAAACGTAATACTTTATAACGTTACACCATATAACGTAATACGTATTAACGTTGTATCATATAATGTAATACGTTATGACGTTACACCATATAACACAATACGTATTAACGTTATTCCATATAACATAATACGTTATGACGTTACACCATACAACGTAATACGTATTAACGTTACACCATATAACGTAATACGTATTAACGTTGTATCTTATAATGTAATACGTTATAATGCTATGCCGTATAACGTAATACGTTATAACGTTACACCATATAACGTAATACGTATTAACGTTGTATCATATAATGTAATACGTTATGACGTTACACCATACAACGTAATACGTTATAACGTTAAACCGTTTAACGTAATACGTATTAACGATGTATCATATAATGTAATACGTTATAATGCTATGCCGTATAACGTAATACGTCATAACGTTGCACCATATAACGTAATACGTCATAACGTTACACCGTATAACGTAATACGTATTAACGTTGTATCATATAATGTAATACGTTATAATGCTATGCCATATAACGTAATACGTATTAACGTCGTATCGTATAATGTAATACGTTATATAGCTATACCTTATAACGTAATACGTTATGACGTTACACCATACAACGTAATACGAAATGGCGTTACACCATATAACGCTATACGTTATAACGTTGTATCATATAATGTAATAAGTTATAATGCTATGCCATATAACGTAATACTTTATAACGTTACACCATATAACGTAATACGTATTAACGTTGTATCATATAATGTAATACGTTATAATGCTATGCCATATAACGTAATACGTATTAACGTCGTATCGTATAATGTAATATGTTATATAGCTATACCATAGAACGTAATACGTTATGACGTTACACCATATAACGTAATACGCATTAACGTTGAATCATATACTGTAATACGTTATGACGATACACCATATAACGTAACACGATATGACGCTACACCATATAACGCTATACGCTATAACGTTATACCATACAACGTAATACGTTATGACGTTACACCATATAACGTAATACGTTATGACCTTACACCATATAACGTAATACGTTATGACGTTACACCATATACCGTAATACGAAATGGCTTTACACCATATAACGTAATACGTATTAACGTTGTAGCATATAATGTAATACGTTGTGACGTTATACCATACAACGTAATACGTTATGACGTTACACCATATAACGTAATACGTTATCACGCTCCACCATATAACGTAATACGTATTAACGTTGTATCATATAATGTAATACGTTATAATGCTATGCCGTATAACGTAATACGTTATAACGTTACACCATATAACGCTGTACGTTATAACGTTATACCAGACAACGTAATACGTTATGACGTTACACCATATAACGTAATACGTTATCACGCTCCACCATATAACGTAATACGTATTAACGTTGTATCATATAATGTAATACGTTATAATGCTATGCCATATAACGTAATACGTTATAACGTTACACCATATAACGTAATACGTATTAACGTTGTATCATATAATATAATACGTTATAATGCTATGCCATATAACGCTATACGTTATAACGTTATACCATACAACGTAATACGAAATGACGTTACACCATCTAACGTAATACGTATTGACGTTGTATCATTTAATGTAATACGTTATAATGCTATGCCATATAACGTAGTACGTATTAACGTTGTATCGTATAATGTAATGCGTTATAATGAAATGCCATATAACGTAATACGTTATACCGTTACACCATATAACGCTATACGTTATAACGTTGTATCATATAATGTAATAAGTTATAATGCTATGCCATATAACGTAATTCGTTATAACGTTACACCATATAACGTAATACGTTATACCGTTACACCATATACCGTAATACGTATTAACGTTGTATCATATAATGTAATACGTTATAATGCTATGCCATATAACGTAATACGTTATAACGTTACAGCATATAACGCTATACGCTATAACGTTATACCATACAACGTAATACGTTATGGCGTTACACCATATAACGTAATACGAAATAACGTTACACTATATAACGTAATACTTTATCACGCTACACCATATAACATAATACGTATTAACGTTGTATCATATAATATAATACGTTATAATGCTATGCCATATAACGCTATACGTTATAACGTTATACCATACAACGTAATACGTTATAACGTTACACCATATAGAGTAATACACATTAACGTTGTATCATATAATGTAATACGTTATGACGTTACACCATACAACGCAATACGTATTAACGTTGTATCATATAATGTAATACGTTATAATGCTATGCCGTATAACAAAATACGTTATAACGTTACGCCATATAACGCTATACGTTATAACGTTATACCAGACAACGTAATACGTTATCACGTTACACCATATAACGTAATACGAAATGACGTTACACCATATAACGTAATACTTTATAACGTTACACCATCTAACGTAATACGTTATAACGTTACACCATGTAACGTGATACGTATTGACGTTGTATCATTTAATGTAATACGTTATAATGCTATGCCATATAACGTAGTACGTATTAACGTTGTATCGTATAATGTAATACGTTATAATGAAATGCCATATAACGTAATACGTTATACCGTTACACCACATAACGCTATACGTTATAACGTTGTATCATATAATGTAATAAGTTATAATGCTATGCCATATAACGTAATTCGTTATAACGTTACACCATATAACGTAATACGTTATACCGTTACACCATATACCGTAATACGTATTAACGTTGTATCATATAATGTAATACGTTATAATGCTATGTCATATAACGTAATACGTTATAACGTTACAGCATATAACGCTATACGCTATAACGTTATACCATACAACGTAATACGTTATGACGTTACACCATATAACGTAATACGAAATAACGTTACACCATATAACGTAATACTTCATCACGCTACACCATATAACATAATACGTATTAACGTTGTATCATATAATATAATACGTTATAATGCTATGCCATATAACGCTATACGTTATAACGTTCTACCATACAACGTAATACGTTATAACGTTACACCATATAGAGTAATACACATTAACGTTGTATCATATAATATAATACGTTATGATGTTACACTATATAACGTAATACGTATGACCGTTATACCATATAACGTAATACGTTATAACGTTACATCATATAGCGCTATACGTTATAACGTTGTATCATATAATGTAATACGTTATAATGCTATGCCATATAGCGTAATACGTTATAACGTTACACCATATAACGCTATACGTTATAACGTTATACCATACAACGTATTACGTATAACGTTACACCATATAACGTAATACGTATCAACGTAGGATCATATAACGTAATACGATATGACTTTACGCCATATAACGTAATACGTATTAACGTTGTATCTTATAATGTAATACGTTTTGACGATTCACCATATAACGTAATACGTTATGATTTTACACCATAAATCGTAATACGTTATCACGTTACACCATATAACGTAATACATATTAACGTTGTATCGTATAATGTAATACGTTATAATGAAATGCCATATAACGTAATACGTTATACCGTTACACCATATAACGCTATACGTTATAACGTTCTATCACATAATGTAATAAGTTATAATGCTATGCCATATAACGTAATACGTTATAACGTTATACCATATATCGTGATACGTATTAACGTTACACCATATAACGCTATACGTTATAACGATATACCACATAACGTAATACGTTATAACGTTACACCATATAACATAATACGTTATGACGTTACACCATACAACGTAATACGAAATGGCGTTACACCATATAACGCTATACGTTATAACGATATACCATGTAACGCAATACGTTATAACGTTACACCATATAACGTAATATGAAATGGCTTTACACCATATAACGTAATACGTTATAACGTTACACCATATAACATAATACGTATTAACGTTGTATCATATAATATAATACGTTATAATGCTATGCCATATAACGCTATACGTTATAACGTTATACCATGCAACGTAATACTTTATAACGTTACACCATATAGAGTAATACACATTAACGTTGTATCATATAATATAATACGTTATGACGTTACACTATATAACGTAATACGTTATAACGTTACATCATATAGCGCTATACGTCATAACGTTGTATCATATAATGTAATACGTTATAATGCTATGCCATATAGCGTAATACGTTATACCGTTACACAATATAACGCTATACGTAATAACGTTGTATCATATAATGTAATAAGTTATAATGCTATGCCATATAACGTAATTCGTTATAAAGTTACACCATATAACGTAATACGTTGTACCGTTACACCATATACCGTAATACGTATTAACGTTGTATCATATAATGTAATACGTTATAATGCTATGCCGTATAACGTGATACGTTATAACGTTACACCGTATAACGCTATACGTTATAACGTTATACCATATAACGTAATACGTTATAACGTTACACCATATAACGTAATACGTATCAACGTAGGATCATATAACGTAATACGATATGACTTTACGCCATATAACGTAATACGTATTAACGTTACACCATATAACGCCATACGTTATAACGATATACTACATAACGTAATACGTTATAACGTTACACCATATAACTTAATACGTTATGACGTTACACCATACAACGTAATACGAAATGGCGTTACACCATATAACGCTATACGTTATAACGATATACCATGTAACGTAATACGTTATAACGTTACACCATATAACGTAATACGTTTTAACGTTGTATCATATAATGTAATACGTTATAATGCTATGCCGAATAACAAAATACGTTATAACGTTACACCATATAACGCTATACGTTATATCGTTATACCATACAACGTAATACGTTATGACGTTACACCATATAACGGATACGTTATAACGTTACATCATATAACGTAATACGTTATAACGTTACACCGTATAACGTAATACGTATTAACGTTGTTTCATATAATGTATTACGTTATAATGCTATGCCATATAACGTAATACTTTATAACGTTATACCATATAACGTAATACGTATTAACGTTGTATCATATAGTGTAATACGTTATAATGAAATGCCATATAACGTAATACGTTATACCGTTACACCATATAACGTAATACGTTATAACGTTACACCATATAACGTAATACGTTATAACGTTACACCCTATAACGTAATACGTATTAACGTTGTATCATATAATGTAATACGTTATAATGCTATGCCATATAACGTAATACGTTATAACGTTACACCATATAACGTAATACGTATTAACGTTGTATCATATAATGTAGTACGTTATAATGAAATGCCATATAACGTAATACGTTATACCGTTACACCATATAACGTAATACGTATTAACGTTGTATCATATAATGTAATACGTTACAATGCTATGCAATATAACGTAATACGTTATAGCGTTACACCATATAACGTAATACGTATTAACGTTGTATCATATTATGTAATACGTTATAATGCTATGCCATATAACGTAATACGTTATAACGTTACACCATATAACGCTATACGTTATAACGTTATACCATACAACGTAATACGTTATGACGTTACACCATATAACGTAATACGTATTAACGTTGTATCTTATAATGTAATACGTTATAATGCTATGCCGTATAACGTAATACGTTATAACGTTACACCATATAACGTAATACGTATTAACGTTGTATCATATAATGTAATACGTTATGACGTTACACCATACAACGTAATACGTTATAACGTTAAACCGTTTAACGTAATACGTATTAACGATGTATCATATAATGTAATACGTTATAATGCTATGCCGTATAACGTAATACGTCATAACGTTGCACCATATAACGTAATACGTCATAACGTTACACCGTATAACGTAATACGTATTAACGTTGTATCATATAATGTAATACGTTATAATGCTATGCCATATAACGTAATACGTATTAACGTCGTATCGTATAATGTAATACGTTATATAGCTATACCTTATAACGTAATACGTTATGACGTTACACCATAAAACGTAATACTTTATAACGTTACACCATATAACGTAATACGTATTAACGTTGTATCATACAATGTAATACGTTATAATGCTATGGCATATAACGTAATACGTTATAACGATACACCATATAACGCTATACGCTATAACGTTATACCATACAACGTAATACGTATTAACGTTGTATCATATAATGTAATACGTTATGACGATACACCATATAACGTAACACGATATGACGTTACACCATATAACGTAATACGTTATAACGTTACAGCATATAACGTAATACGTATTAACGTTACACCATATAACACAATACGTATTAACGTTATACCATATAACATAATACGTTATGACGTTACACCATACAACGTAATACGAAATGGCGTTACACCATATAACGCTATACGTTATAACGTTGTATCATATAATGTAATAAGTTATAATGCTATGCCATATAACGTAATACTTTATAACGTTACACCATATAACGTAATACGTATTAACGTTGTATCATATAATGTAATACGTTATAATGCTATGCCGTATAACGTAATACGATATAACGCTATGCCGTATAACGTACTACGTTATAACGCTATGCCGTATAACGTAATACGTTATAACGTTACACCATATAACGTAATGCGTTATAACGTTACACCGTATAACGTAATACGTATTAACGCTATGCCGTATAACGTAATACGTTATAACGCTATGCCGTACAACGTAATACGTTATAACGTTACACCATATAACGTAATGCGTTATAACGTTACACCGTATAACGTAATACGTATTAACGCTGTATCATATAATGTAATACGTTATATAGCTATACCATACAACGTAATACGTTATAACGTTACACCATATAACGTAATACGTATTAACGTTGTATCATATAATGTAATACGTTATGACGATACACCATATAACGTAACACGATATGACGCTACACCATATAACGCTATACGTTATAACGTTGTATCATATAATGTAATATGTTATAATGCTATGCCATATAACGTAATACTTTATAACGTTACACCATATAACGTAATACGTATTAACGTTGTATCATATAATGTAATACGTTATAATGCTATGCCGTATAACGTAATACGTTATAACGCAATGCCGTATAACGTAATACGTTATAACGTTACACCGTATAACGTAATACGTAATAACGCTGTATCATATAACGTAATACGTTATATAGCTATACCATACAACGTAATACGTTATAACGTTACACCATATAACGTAATACGTATTATCGTTGTATCATATAATGTAATACGTTATGACGATACACCACATAACGTAACACGATATGACGCTACACCATATAACGCTATACGTTATAACGTTGTATCATATAATATAATAAGTTATAATGCTATGCCATATAACGTAATACTTTATAACGTTACACCATATAACGTAATACGTATTAACGTTGTATCATATAATGTAATACGTTATGACGTTACACCATACAACGTAATACGTTATAACGTTAAACCGTTTAACGTAATACGTATTAACGATGTATCATATAATGTAATACGTTATAATGCTATGCCGTATAACGTAATACGTCATAACGTTGCACCATATAACGTAATACGTCATAACGTTACACCGTATAACGTAATACGTATTAACGTTGTATCATATAATGTAATACGTTATAATGCTATGCCATATAACGTAATACGTATTAACGTCGTATCGTATAATGTAATACGTTATATAGCTATACCTTATAACGTAATACGTTATGACGTTACACCATAAAACGTAATACTTTATAACGTTACACCATATAACGTAATACGTATTAACGTTGTATCATACAATGTAATACGTTATAATGCTATGGCATATAACGTAATACGTTATAACGATACACCATATAACGCTATACGCTATAACGTTATACCATACAACGTAATACGTATTAACGTTGTATCATATAATGTAGTACGTTATAATGAAATGCCATATAACGTAATACGTTATACCGTTACACCATATAACGTAATACGTATTAACGTTGTATCATATAATGTAATACGTTACAATGCTATGCAATATAACGTAATACGTTATAGCGTTACACCATATAACGTAATACGTATTAACGTTGTATCATATTATGTAATACGTTATAATGCTATGCCATATAACGTAATACGTTATAACGTTACACCATATAACGCTATACGTTATAACGTTATACCATACAACGTAATACGTTATGACGTTACACCATATAACGTAATACGTATTAACGTTGTATCTTATAATGTAATACGTTATAATGCTATGCCGTATAACGTAATACGTTATAACGTTACACCATATAACGTAATACGTATTAACGTTGTATCATATAATGTAATACGTTATGACGTTACACCATACAACGTAATACGTTATAACGTTAAACCGTTTAACGTAATACGTATTAACGATGTATCATATAATGTAATACGTTATAATGCTATGCCGTATAACGTAATACGTCATAACGTTGCACCATATAACGTAATACGTCATAACGTTACACCGTATAACGTAATACGTATTAACGTTGTATCATATAATGTAATACGTTATAATGCTATGCCATATAACGTAATACGTATTAACGTCGTATCGTATAATGTAATACGTTATATAGCTATACCTTATAACGTAATACGTTATGACGTTACACCATAAAACGTAATACTTTATAACGTTACACCATATAACGTAATACGTATTAACGTTGTATCATACAATGTAATACGTTATAATGCTATGGCATATAACGTAATACGTTATAACGATACACCATATAACGCTATACGCTATAACGTTATACCATACAACGTAATACGTATTAACGTTGTATCATATAATGTAATACGTTATGACGATACACCATATAACGTAACACGATATGACGTTACACCATATAACGTAATACGTTATAACGTTACAGCATATAACGTAATACGTATTAACGTTACACCATATAACACAATACGTATTAACGTTATACCATATAACATAATACGTTATGACGTTACACCATACAACGTAATACGAAATGGCGTTACACCATATAACGCTATACGTTATAACGTTGTATCATATAATGTAATAAGTTATAATGCTATGCCATATAACGTAATACTTTATAACGTTACACCATATAACGTAATACGTATTAACGTTGTATCATATAATGTAATACGTTATAATGCTATGCCGTATAACGTAATACGATATAACGCTATGCCGTATAACGTACTACGTTATAACGCTATGCCGTATAACGTAATACGTTATAACGTTACACCATATAACGTAATGCGTTATAACGTTACACCGTATAACGTAATACGTATTAACGCTATGCCGTATAACGTAATACGTTATAACGCTATGCCGTACAACGTAATACGTTATAACGTTACACCATATAACGTAATGCGTTATAACGTTACACCGTATAACGTAATACGTATTAACGCTGTATCATATAATGTAATACGTTATATAGCTATACCATACAACGTAATACGTTATAACGTTACACCATATAACGTAATACGTATTAACGTTGTATCATATAATGTAATACGTTATGACGATACACCATATAACGTAACACGATATGACGCTACACCATATAACGCTATACGTTATAACGTTGTATCATATAATGTAATATGTTATAATGCTATGCCATATAACGTAATACTTTATAACGTTACACCATATAACGTAATACGTATTAACGTTGTATCATATAATGTAATACGTTATAATGCTATGCCGTATAACGTAATACGTTATAACGCAATGCCGTATAACGTAATACGTTATAACGTTACACCGTATAACGTAATACGTAATAACGCTGTATCATATAACGTAATACGTTATATAGCTATACCATACAACGTAATACGTTATAACGTTACACCATATAACGTAATACGTATTATCGTTGTATCATATAATGTAATACGTTATGACGATACACCACATAACGTAACACGATATGACGCTACACCATATAACGCTATACGTTATAACGTTGTATCATATAATATAATAAGTTATAATGCTATGCCATATAACGTAATACTTTATAACGTTACACCATATAACGTAATACGTATTAACGTTGCACCATATAACGTAATACGTATTAACGTTGTATCATGTAATGTAATACTTTATGAAGTTACACCATATAACACAATACGTATTAACGTTATACCATATAACATAATACGTTATGACGTTACACCATACAACGTAATACGAAATGGCGTTACACCATATAACGCTATACGTTATAACGTTGTATCATATAATGTAATAAGTTATAATGCTATGCCATATAACGTAATACTTTATAACGTTACACCATATAACGTAATACGTATTAACGTTGTATCATATAATGTAATACGTTATGACGATACACCATATAACGTAACACGATATGACGCTACACCATATAACGTAATACGAAATGACGTTACACCATATAACGTAATACGTTATGACGTTACACCATATAACGTAATACGAAATGACGTTACACCATATGACGCTATATGTTATAACGTTGTATCATATAATGTAATAAGTTATAATGCTATGCCATATAACGTAATACGTTGTAACGTTACACCATATAACGCTATACGTTATAACGTTATACCATACAACGTAATCCGTTATGACGTTACACCATACAACGTAATACGATATGACTTTACACCATATAACGTAATACGTATTAACGTTGTATCATATAATGTAATACGTTATAATGCTATGACATATAACGTAATACGTATTAACGTTGTATCATATAACGTAATACGTATTAACGTCGTATCGTATAATGTAATACGTTATATAGCTATAACATATAACGTAATACGTTATGATGTTACATCATATAACGTAATACGCATTAACGTTGTATCATATAATGTAATACGTTATGACGATACACCATATAACGTAACACGATATGACGCTACACCATATAACGTAATACGTTATAACGTTACAGCATATAACGTAATACGTATTAACGTTGCACCATATAACGAAATACGTATTAAAGTTGTATCATGTAATGTAATACGTTATGACGTTACACCATATAACACAATACGTATTAACGTTATACCATATAACATAATACGTTATGACGTTACACCATACAACGTAATACGAAATGGCGTTACACCATATAACGCTATACGTTATAACGTTGTATCATATAATATAATAAGTTATAATGCTATGCCATATAACGTAATACTTTATAACGTTACACCATATAACGAAATACGTATTAACGTTGTATCATATAATGTAATACGTTATAATGCTATGCCGTATAACGTAATACGTTATAACGCTATGCCGTATAATGTAATACGTTATAATGCTATGCCATATAACGTAATACGTTATAACGTTACACCATATAACGCTATACGTTATAACGTTATACCATACAACGTAATACGTTATGACGTTACACCATATAACGTTATACGATACGACTTTACACCATATAACGTAATACGTATTGACGTTGTATCTTATAATGTAATACGTTATAATGCTATGCCATAAAACGTAATACTTTATAACGTTACACCATATAACGTAATACGTATTAACGTTGTATCATATAATGTAATACGTTATGACGTTACACCATATAACACAATACGTATTAACGTTATTCCATATAACATAATACGTTATGACGTTACACCATACAACGTAATACGTATTAACGTTACACCATATAACGTAATACGTATTAACGTTGTATCTTATAATGTAATACGTTATAATGCTATGCCGTATAACGTAATACGTTATAACGTTACACCATATAACGTAATACGTATTAACGTTGTATCATATAATGTAATACGTTATGACGTTACACCATACAACGTAATACGTTATAACGTTAAACCGTTTAACGTAATACGTATTAACGATGTATCATATAATGTAATACGTTATAATGCTATGCCGTATAACGTAATACGTCATAACGTTGCACCATATAACGTAATACGTCATAACGTTACACCGTATAACGTAATACGTATTAACGTTGTATCATATAATGTAATACGTTATAATGCTATGCCATATAACGTAATACGTATTAACGTCGTATCGTATAATGTAATACGTTATATAGCTATACCTTATAACGTAATACGTTATGACGTTACACCATACAACGTAATACGAAATGGCGTTACACCATATAACGCTATACGTTATAACGTTGTATCATATAATGTAATAAGTTATAATGCTATGCCATATAACGTAATACTTTATAACGTTACACCATATAACGTAATACGTATTAACGTTGTATCATATAATGTAATACGTTATAATGCTATGCCATATAACGTAATACGTATTAACGTCGTATCGTATAATGTAATATGTTATATAGCTATACCATAGAACGTAATACGTTATGACGTTACACCATATAACGTAATACGCATTAACGTTGAATCATATACTGTAATACGTTATGACGATACACCATATAACGTAACACGATATGACGCTACACCATATAACGCTATACGCTATAACGTTATACCATACAACGTAATACGTTATGACGTTACACCATATAACGTAATACGTTATGACCTTACACCATATAACGTAATACGTTATGACGTTACACCATATACCGTAATACGAAATGGCTTTACACCATATAACGTAATACGTATTAACGTTGTAGCATATAATGTAATACGTTGTGACGTTATACCATACAACGTAATACGTTATGACGTTACACCATATAACGTAATACGTTATCACGCTCCACCATATAACGTAATACGTATTAACGTTGTATCATATAATGTAATACGTTATAATGCTATGCCGTATAACGTAATACGTTATAACGTTACACCATATAACGCTGTACGTTATAACGTTATACCAGACAACGTAATACGTTATGACGTTACACCATATAACGTAATACGTTATCACGCTCCACCATATAACGTAATACGTATTAACGTTGTATCATATAATGTAATACGTTATAATGCTATGCCATATAACGTAATACGTTATAACGTTACACCATATAACGTAATACGTATTAACGTTGTATCATATAATATAATACGTTATAATGCTATGCCATATAACGCTATACGTTATAACGTTATACCATACAACGTAATACGAAATGACGTTACACCATCTAACGTAATACGTATTGACGTTGTATCATTTAATGTAATACGTTATAATGCTATGCCATATAACGTAGTACGTATTAACGTTGTATCGTATAATGTAATGCGTTATAATGAAATGCCATATAACGTAATACGTTATACCGTTACACCATATAACGCTATACGTTATAACGTTGTATCATATAATGTAATAAGTTATAATGCTATGCCATATAACGTAATTCGTTATAACGTTACACCATATAACGTAATACGTTATACCGTTACACCATATACCGTAATACGTATTAACGTTGTATCATATAATGTAATACGTTATAATGCTATGCCATATAACGTAATACGTTATAACGTTACAGCATATAACGCTATACGCTATAACGTTATACCATACAACGTAATACGTTATGGCGTTACACCATATAACGTAATACGAAATAACGTTACACTATATAACGTAATACTTTATCACGCTACACCATATAACATAATACGTATTAACGTTGTATCATATAATATAATACGTTATAATGCTATGCCATATAACGCTATACGTTATGACGTTATACCATACAACGTAATACGTTATAACGTTACACCATATAGAGTAATACACATTAACGTTGTATCATATAATGTAATACGTTATGACGTTACACCATACAACGCAATACGTATTAACGTTGTATCATATAATGTAATACGTTATAATGCTATGCCGTATAACAAAATACGTTATAACGTTACGCCATATAACGCTATACGTTATAACGTTATACCAGACAACGTAATACGTTATCACGTTACACCATATAACGTAATACGAAATGACGTTACACCATATAACGTAATACTTTATAACGTTACACCATCTAACGTAATACGTTATAACGTTACACCATGTAACGTGATACGTATTGACGTTGTATCATTTAATGTAATACGTTATAATGCTATGCCATATAACGTAGTACGTATTAACGTTGTATCGTATAATGTAATACGTTATAATGAAATGCCATATAACGTAATACGTTATACCGTTACACCACATAACGCTATACGTTATAACGTTGTATCATATAATGTAATAAGTTATAATGCTATGCCATATAACGTAATTCGTTATAACGTTACACCATATAACGTAATACGTTATACCGTTACACCATATACCGTAATACGTATTAACGTTGTATCATATAATGTAATACGTTATAATGCTATGTCATATAACGTAATACGTTATAACGTTACAGCATATAACGCTATACGCTATAACGTTATACCATACAACGTAATACGTTATGACGTTACACCATATAACGTAATACGAAATAACGTTACACCATATAACGTAATACTTCATCACGCTACACCATATAACATAATACGTATTAACGTTGTATCATATAATATAATACGTTATAATGCTATGCCATATAACGCTATACGTTATAACGTTCTACCATACAACGTAATACGTTATAACGCTACACCATATAGAGTAATACACATTAACGTTGTATCATATAATATAATACGTTATGATGTTACACTATATAACGTAATACGTATGACCGTTATACCATATAACGTAATACGTTATAACGTTACATCATATAGCGCTATACGTTATAACGTTGTATCATATAATGTAATACGTTATAATGCTATGCCATATAGCGTAATACGTTATAACGTTACACCATATAACGCTATACGTTATAACGTTATACCATACAACGTATTACGTATAACGTTACACCATATAACGTAATACGTATCAACGTAGGATCATATAACGTAATACGATATGACTTTACGCCATATAACGTAATACGTATTAACGTTGTATCTTATAATGTAATACGTTTTGACGATTCACCATATAACGTAATACGTTATGATTTTACACCATAAATCGTAATACGTTATCACGTTACACCATATAACGTAATACATATTAACGTTGTATCGTATAATGTAATACGTTATAATGAAATGCCATATAACGTAATACGTTATACCGTTACACCATATAACGCTATACGTTATAACGTTGTATCACATAATGTAATAAGTTATAATGCTATGCCATATAACGTAATACGTTATAACGTTATACCATATATCGTGATACGTATTAACGTTACACCATATAACGCTATACGTTATAACGATATACCACATAACGTAATACGTTATAACGTTACACCATATAACATAATACGTTATGACGTTACACCATACAACGTAATACGAAATGGCGTTACACCATATAACGCTATACGTTATAACGATATACCATGTAACGCAATACGTTATAACGTTACACCATATAACGTAATATGAAATGGCTTTACACCATATAACGTAATACGTTATAACGTTACACCATGTAACGTAATACGTATTGACGTTGTATCATTTAATGTAATACGTTATAATGCTATGCCATATAACGTAGTACGTATTAACGTTGTATCGTATAATGTAATACGTTATAATGAAATGCCATATAACGTAATACGTTATACCGTTACACAATATAACGCTATACGTTATAACGTTGTATCATATAATGTAATAAGTTATAATGCTATGCCATATAACGTAATTCGTTATAACGTTACACCATATAACGTAATACGTTATACCGTTACACCATATACCGTAATACGTATTAACGTTGTATCATATAATGTAATATGTTATAATGCTATGCCATATAACGTAATACGTTATAACGTTACAGCATATAACGCTATACGCTATAACGTTATACCATACAACGTAATACGTTATGACGTTACACCATATAACGTAATACGAAATAACGTTACACCATATAACGTAATACTTTATCACGCTACACCATATAACATAATACGTATTAACGTTGTATCATATAATATAATACGTTATAATGCTATGCCATATAACGCTATACGTTATAACGTTATACCATGCAACGTAATACTTTATAACGTTACACCATATAGAGTAATACACATTAACGTTGTATCATATAATATAATACGTTATGACGTTACACTATATAACGTAATACGTTATAACGTTACATCATATAGCGCTATACGTCATAACGTTGTATCATATAATGTAATACGTTATAATGCTATGCCATATAGCGTAATACGTTATACCGTTACACAATATAACGCTATACGTAATAACGTTGTATCATATAATGTAATAAGTTATAATGCTATGCCATATAACGTAATTCGTTATAAAGTTACACCATATAACGTAATACGTTGTACCGTTACACCATATACCGTAATACGTATTAACGTTGTATCATATAATGTAATACGTTATAATGCTATGCCGTATAACGTGATACGTTATAACGTTACACCATATAACGCTATACGTTATAACGTTATACCATATAACGTAATACGTTATAACGTTACACCATATAACGTAATACGTATCAACGTAGGATCATATAACGTAATACGATATGACTTTACGCCATATAACGTAATACGTATTAACGTTACACCATATAACGCCATACGTTATAACGATATACTACATAACGTAATACGTTATAACGTTACACCATATAACTTAATACGTTATGACGTTACACCATACAACGTAATACGAAATGGCGTTACACCATATAACGCTATACGTTATAACGATATACCATGTAACGTAATACGTTATAACGTTACACCATATAACGTAATACGTTTTAACGTTGTATCATATAATGTAATACGTTATAATGCTATGCCGAATAACAAAATACGTTATAACGTTACGCCATATAACGCTATACGTTATAACGTTATACCAGACAACGTAATACGTTATCACGTTACACCATATAACGTAATAGGAAATGAGGTTACACCATATAACGTAATACTTTATAACGTTACACCATCTAACGTAATACGTTATAACGTTACTCCATGTAACGTGATACGTATTGACGTTGTATCATTTAATGTAATACGTTATAATGCTATGCCATATAACGTAGTACGTATTAACGTTGTATCGTATAATGTAATACGTTATAATGAAATGCCATATAACGTAATACGTTATACCGTTACACCATATAACGCTATACGTTATAACGTTGTATCATATAATGTAATACGTTATGACGTTACACCATATAACGTAATACGTATTAACGTTGTATCATATAACGTATTACGTATTAACGTTGTATCATATGATGTAATACGTTATGACGTTACACCATATAACGCTATCAGTTATAACGTTATACCATATAACGCTATACGTTATAACGTTGTATCATATAATGTAATAAGTTATAATGCTATGCCATATAACGTAATTCGTTATAACGTTACACCATATAACGTAATACGTTATACCGTTACACCATATACCGTAATACGTATTAACGTTGTATCATATAATGTAATACGTTATAATGCTATGCCATATAACGTAATACGTTATAACGTTACAGCATATAACGCTATACGCTATAACGTTATACCATACAACGTAATACGTTATGACGTTACACCATATAACGTAATACGAAATAACGTTACACCATATAACGTAATACTTTATCACGCTACACCATATAACATAATACGTATTAACGTTGTATCATATAATATAATACGTTATAATGCTATGCCATATAACGCTATACGTTATAACGTTATACCATACAACGTAATACGTTATAACGTTACACCATATAGAGTAATACACATTAACGTTGTATCATATAATATAATACGTTATGACGTTACACTATATAACGTAATACGTATGAACGTTATACCATATAACGTAATACGTTATAACGTTACACCATATAGAGTAATACACATTAACGTTGTATCATATAATATAATACGTTATGACGTTACACTATATAACGTAATACGTTATAACGTTACATCATATAGCGCTATACGTCATAACGTTGTATCATATAATGTAATACGTTATAATGCTATGCCATATAGCGTAATACGTTATACCGTTACACAATATAACGCTATACGTAATAACGTTGTATCATATAATGTAATAAGTTATAATGCTATGCCATATAACGTAATTCGTTATAAAGTTACACCATATAACGTAATACGTTGTACCGTTACACCATATACCGTAATACGTATTAACGTTGTATCATATAATGTAATACGTTATAATGCTATGCCGTATAACGTGATACGTTATAACGTTACACCATATAACGCTATACGTTATAACGTTATACCATATAACGTAATACGTTATAACGTTACACCATATAACGTAATACGTATCAACGTAGGATCATATAACGTAATACGATATGACTTTACGCCATATAACGTAATACGTATTAACGTTACACCATATAACGCCATACGTTATAACGATATACTACATAACGTAATACGTTATAACGTTACACCATATAACTTAATACGTTATGACGTTACACCATACAACGTAATACGAAATGGCGTTACACCATATAACGCTATACGTTATAACGATATACCATGTAACGTAATACGTTATAACGTTACACCATATAACGTAATACGTTTTAACGTTGTATCATATAATGTAATACGTTATAATGCTATGCCGAATAACAAAATACGTTATAACGTTACGCCATATAACGCTATACGTTATAACGTTATACCAGACAACGTAATACGTTATCACGTTACACCATATAACGTAATACGAAATGACGTCACACCATATAACGTAATACTTTATAACGTTACACCATCTAACGTAATACGTTATAACGTTACTCCATGTAACGTGATACGTATTGACGTTGTATCATTTAATGTAATACGTTATAATGCTATGCCATATAACGTAGTACGTATTAACGTTGTATCGTATAATGTAATACGTTATAATGAAATGCCATATAACGTAATACGTTATACCGTTACACCATATAACGCTATACGTTATAACGTTGTATCATATAATGTAATAAGTTATAATGCTATGCCATATAACGTAATTCGTTATAACGTTACACCATATAACGCTATACGCTATAACGTTATACCATACAACGTAATACGTTATGACGTTACACCATATAACGTAATACGAAATAACGTTACACCATATAACGTAATACTTCATCACGCTACACCATATAACATAATACGTATTAACGTTGTATCATATAATATAATACGTTATAATGCTATGCCATATAACGCTATACGTTATAACGTTATACCATACAACGTAATACGTTATAACGTTACTCCATATAGAGTAATACACATTAACGTTGTATCATATAATATAATACGTTATGACGTTACACTATATAACGTAATACGTATGAACGTTATACCATATAACGTAATACGTTATAACGTTACATCATATAGCGCTATACGTTATAACGTTGTGTCATATAATGTAATACGTTATAATGCTATGCCATATAGCGTAATACGTTATAACGTTACACCATATAACGCTATATGTTATAACGTTATACCATACAACGTATTACGTTATGACGTTACACCATATAACGTAATACGATATGACTTTACGCCATATAACGTAATACGTATTAACGTTGTATGTTATAATGTAATACGTTTTGACGATTCACCATATAATGTAATACGTTATGACTTTACACCATAAATCGTAATACGTTATCACGTTACACCATATAACGTAATACATATTAACGTTGTATCATATAATGTAATACGTTATAATGCTATGCCGTATAACGTGATACGTTATAACGTTCCACCATATAACGCTATACGTTATAACGTTATACCATATAACGTAATACGTTATAACGTTACACCATATAACGTAATACGTATCAACGTAGGATCATATAACGTAATACGATATGACTTTACGCCATATAACGTAATACGTATTAACGTTGTATCTTATAATGTAATACGTTTTGACGATTCACCATATAACGTAATACGTTATGACTTTACACCATAAATCGTAATACGTTATCACGTTACACCATATAACGTAATACGTTATACCGTTAAACCATATAACGCTATACGTTATAACGTTGTATCGTATAATGTAATAAGTTATAATGCTATGCCATATAACGTAATACGTTATAACGTTATACCATATATCGTAATACGTATTAACGTTACACCATATAACGCTATACGTTATAACGATATACCACATAACGTAATACGTTATAACGTTAGACCATATAACATAATACGTTATGACGTTACACCATACAACGTAATACGAAATGGCGTTACACCATATAATGCTATACGTTATAACGATATACCATGTAACGTAATACGTTATAACGTTACACCATATAACGTAATATGAAATGGCTTTACACCATATAACGTAATACGTATTAACGGTGTATCATATAATGTAATACGTTATAATGCTATGCCATATAACGTAATACGTTATAACGTTACACCATATACCGTAATACGTATTAACGTAGTATCATATAATGTAATACGTTATAATGCTATGTCATATAACGTAATACGTTATAACGTTACAGCATATAACGCTATACGCTATAACGTTATACCATACAACGTAATACGTTATGACGTTACACCATATAACGTAATACGTTATAAAGCTATGCCATATAGTGTAATACGCTATAACGTTACACCATATAAGGTAATAAGAAATGGCTTTACACCATATAACGTAATACGTATTAACGGTGAATCATATAATGTAATACGTTATCACGTTACACCATATAACGTAATACATATTAACGTTGTATCATATAATGTAATACGTTATAATGCTATGCCTTATAACGTAATACGTTGTGACGTCACACCATATAACGTAATACGTTATAACGTTACAACATATAACGTAATACTGTATTACGTTATACCATACAACGTAATGTATCATATAATGTAATACGTTATAGCGCTATGTCATATAACGTAATACGTTATAACGTTATACCATATAACGTAATACGTTATGACGTTACACCATTTAACGTAATACGTATTAACGTTGTATCATATAACGTATTACGTATTAACGTTGTATCATATGATGTAATACGTTATGACGTTACACCATATATCTTAATACGTATTAACTTTATACCATATAACGCTATACGTTATAACGTTACACCATATAACGTAATACGTTATGACGTTACACCATATAACGTAATACGTATTAACGTTGTATCATATAATGTAATACGTTATGATGCTGCCATATAACGTAATACGTTACGACGTTACACCATATAACGTAATACGTATTAGCGTTGTATCTTATAATGTAATACGTTATAATGCTATGCCATAAAACGTAATACGTTATAACGTTACATCATATAGCGCTATACGTTATAACGTTGTATCATATAATGTAATACGTTATAATGCTATGCCATATAGCGTAATACGTTATAACGTTACACCATATAACGTAATACGTATTAACGTTGTATCTTATAATGTAATACGTTATGACGATACACGATATAACGTAATACGTTATGGCTATACACCATATAACGTAACACGTTATCACGTTACACCATATAACGTAATACATATTAACGTTGTATCATATAATGTAATACGTTAGAATGCTATGCCATATAACGTAATAGGTTATAACGTTACACAATATAACGCTATCAGTTATAACGTTATACCATATAACGTACTACGTTATGACGTTATACCATATAACGTAATACGTTATAACGTTACACCATATAACGTTATACGTATTAAAGTTGTATCATATTATGTAATACGTTATAATGAAATGCCATATAACGTAATACGTATTAACGTTGTATCATATAATGTAATACGTTATAATGCTATGCCATATAACGTAATACGTTATGACGTTACACCATATAACGTAATACGTTATAACGTTACAACATATAACGTAATACTGTATTACGTTATACCATATAACGTAATGTATCATATAATGTAATACGTTATAGCGCTATGTCATATAACGTAATACGTTATAACGTTATACCATATAACGTAATACGTTATGACGTTACACCATATAACGTAATACGTATTAACGTTGTATCATATAACGTATTACGTATTAACGTTGTATCATATGATGTAATACGTTATGACGTTACACCATATAACGTAATACGCATTAACGTTGTATCTTATAATGTAATACCTTATGACGCTACACCATATAACGTAATATGTCTTAACGTTGTATCATATAATGTAATACGTTATAATGCTTTGCCACATAACGTCATACGTTATGACGTCACACCATACAATGTAATACTTTATAATGCTATGCCATATAACGTAATACGTTATAACGTTACACCATATATCTTAATACGTATTACCTTTATACCATATAACGCTATACGTTATAACGTTACACCATATAACGTAATACGTTATGACGTTACACCATATAACGTAATACGTATTAACGTTGTATCATATAATGTAATACGTTATGATGCTGCCATATAACGTAATACGTTACGACGTTACACCATATAACGTAATACGTATTAGCGTTGTATCTTATAATGTAATACGTTATAATGCTATGCCATAAAACGTAATACGTTATAACGTTACATCATATAGCGCTATACGTTATAACGTTGTATCATATAATGTAATACGTTATAATGCTATGCCATATAGCGTAATACGTTATAACGTTACACCATATAACGTAATACGTATTAACGTTGTATCTTATAATGTAATACGTTATGACGATACACGATATAACGTAATACGTTATGGCTATACACCATATAACGTAACACGTTATCACGTTACACCATATAACGTAATACATATTAACGTTGTATCATATAATGTAATACGTTAGAATGCTATGCCATATAACGTAATAGGTTATAACGTTACACAATATAACGCTATCAGTTATAACGTTATACCATATAACGTACTACGTTATGACGTTATACCATATAACGTAATACGTTATGACGTTACACCATATAACGTAATACGTTATAATGTTACACCATATAACGTAATACGTATTAACGTTGCCTCATTTAATGTAATACCTTATACTGCTATGCCATATAACGTTATGCGTTATAACGTTATACCATATAACGTAATACGTATTAATGTTGTATCATATAATGTAATACGTTATAATGCTATGCCATATAACGTAATACGTTATAACGCTACACCATATAACGCTATACGTTATAACGTTATACCATACAACGTAATACGTTATGACGTTACACCATATAACGTAATACGTATTAACGTTGTATCATATAACGTATTACGTATTAACGTTGTATCATATGATGTAATACGTTATGACGTTACACCATATAACGCTATCAGTTATAACGTTATACCATATAACGCTATACGTTATAACGTTGTATCATATAATGTAATAAGTTATAATGCTATGCCATATAACGTAATTCGTTATAACGTTACACCATATAACGTAATACGTTATACCGTTACACCATATACCGTAATACGTATTAACATTGTATCATATAATGTAATACGTTATAATGCTATGCCATATAACGTAATACGTTATAACGTTACAGCATATAACGCTATACGCTATAACGTTATACCATACAACGTAATACGTTATGACGTTACACCATATAACGTAATACGAAATAACGTTACACCATATAACGTAATACTTTATCACGCTACACCATATAACATAATACGTATTAACGTTGTATCATATAATATAATACGTTATAATGCTATGCCATATAACGCTATACGTTATAACGTTATACCATACAACGTAATACGTTATAACGTTACACCATATAGAGTAATACACATTAACGTTGTATCATATAATATAATACGTTATGACGTTACACTATATAACGTAATACGTATGAACGTTATACCATATAACGTAATACGTTATGACGTTACACCATATAACGTAATACGTATTAACGTTGTATCTTATAATGTAATACGTTATAATGCTATGCCATAAAACGTAATACGTTATAACGTTACATCATATAGCGCTATATGTTATAACGTTGTATCATATAATGTAATACGTTATAATGCTATGCCATATAGCGTAATACGTTATAACGTTACACCATATAACGTAATACGTTATGGCTATACACCATATAACGTAACACGTTATCACGTTACACCATATAACGTAATACATATTAACGTTGTATCATATAATGTAATTCCTTATGACGTTATACCATATAACGTAATACGTTATGACGTTACACCATATAACGTAATACGCATTAACGTTGTATCTTATAATGTAATACCTTATGACGCTACACCATATAACGTAATACGTTATAGCGTTATGCCATATTATGTAATAAGTTATGACGTTATACCATATAACGTAATACGTTATGACGGTACACCATATAACGTAATACGTTATAATGTTACACCATATAACTTAATACGTATTAACGTTGCCTCATTTATGTAATACCTTATACTGCTATGCCATATAACGTTATGCGTTATAACGTTATACCATATAACGTAATACGTATTAATGTTGTATCATATAATGTAATACGTTATAATGCTATGCCATATAACGTAATACGTTATAACGCTACACCATATAACGCTATACGTTATAACGTTATACCATACAACGTAATACGTTATGACGTTACACCATATAACGTTATACGTATTAACGTTGCATCATATAATGTAATACCGTTTATCGTTATAGCATATAACGTAATACGTATTAACGTTGTATCTTATAATGTAATACGTTATAATGCTATGCCATAAAACGTAATACGTTATAACGTTACATCATATAGCGCTATATGTTATAACGTTGTATCATATAATGTAATACGTTATAATGCTATGCCATATAGCGTAATACGTTATAACGTTACACCATATAACGTAATACGTTATGGCTATACACCATATAACGTAACACGTTATCACGTTACACCATATAACGTAATACATATTAACGTTGTATCATATAATGTAATTCCTTATGACGTTATACCATATAACGTAATACGTTATGACGTTACACCATATAACGTAATACGTTATAACGTTACACCATATAACGTTACACCATATAACGTATTATGTATTAACGTTGTATCATATAATGTAATACGTTAGAATGCTATGCCATATAACGTAATAGGTTATAACGTTACACAATATAACGCTATCAGTTATAACGTTATACCATATAACGTAATACGTTATGACGATACACCATATAACGTAATTCGTTATAACGTTATACCATATAACGTCATACTACATAACGTCATACCACATATCGTAATACCTTATAACGTTATACCATATAACGTAATAAGTTATGACGTTACACCATATAACGTAATGCGTAGTAACGCTGTATGGTATAATGTAATACTGTATATCGTTATACCCTATAACGTAATACGTTATGACGTTACACCATATAAAGTAATACGTTATAACGTTATACCATATAAAGTAATACGTATTAGCGTCGTAGCATATAACGTAATACTGTACAACATTATACCATATTAAGTTATACTATATAGCGTAATACAGTATAACGTAATATGGTATAACGTAAGAGGACATTACGTAATACGTTATAATGTTGTACTATATAACGAAATTAAATTTAACGTAATACTGTATAAGTGTGGTGTAGATCGGAAATGTGCTAAATGAATACTTGGCATATTGTTAAACGTTTGGTTTATTATCTCTACTGGCGCATTCTTCACAACTCTCAACTCGCCACTCTTGCTGACGACTGCTTCGTGGCAACTGCTCTGTTGATCGTCTTTCTTTTTTTGTCATCTTCCAATGTCCCCACTACGCTCTTGTTCGCATCCCTCTGCGATCAATGGTAATGTACGCCTCCTTCTCTGTATATGAAAAAAGGTCAAAACGTATATTGCTGTGGCTATACCTAGTACTTGTTGGCACTAACGCTCTGTCGCTATCTTGCATATGTTTCGTCAAGCTTTCTTAGCCAGTCTTCCAGCGATTCTATACTATGTTATGAAGGAGCTGTTGGAGGAAAGCTGACCTTTGTGGTCGAGTGCCTCCATATAACGCAATAATATATAATGTGTTATCATATAATAGATGGTACACTTCTCGTCAAAGCGATAACCCAGGTGTGTTATCTTTAATTTCTCAATGACGCGTGTAATGTTTTTGTCTGTTACGTTTATTATCATAACATTATGAGCTCAGGATATGCGATTCGTTGAAAATATACGTTATGAGATTTAGTGTGTAACAAAAAAAAATTGTTTTATTTTAAGAACGAAATGATAACACATGTACAATAAGAAAATAATAATCAACATAAATTGCAACTAACAATAATTATTTATCAAACATATATACTTATTTAATAATACATCCCCCTTTATTTTCTATTATTTCTATCATACGATTTGGTATCGATTTATATAGTTTCTAGTATTAATTTTGACTTAATGTATCCCATTTGCATACAATTGCATTATTTAATTCTTTGTTGATACGGCATTCCATTCATATATACGCCGTGAACAAGTTCTGCCCAGCAATTTTCAATAATATTAAGTTCCTGAGAGCGTGCAGGCTACGGCAAAATTGATATATTATTTTCATTAAAACATGATTAGACCAACCTTGATGTTGATTGTTGAAAGATTTAATCAGGTTCAGAAATGCGTTGTGCATGATTATTTATGCGTTCTTTGATTAAATTTATGTACTGGACACTATTCATTCTCCCAACGATGAACTTGATACTTGTCTTGCCGAAATAACTGATGCCGGCCCAAACCATCAATATTTTTGCTACTGATAACTGTTGCAGTTTTAGTTCAAGAATTGGATTTTTTGATACTCGTTTAATTTTTTCCGCGTCTTACATACTTACAAATTTATATAATATTGTTCTATAATTTTTACTCGTTGATAGTACATGAACTACTGAGCAATTTCTAAACATATTAACAGAGTGCGTTATAATTTCGACCTTAGTATGGAATAGTTTTTCGTTGCTACACACTAAACCTCATAATATTTTTAATTATTTTCAACGTACCGCATATTCTGATAATGTTTTGATATTATACGTTATATACGAAAAGCTTTACATGCGTCATTGAGAAATTAAAGATAACACAGCTGGGTTATATTTTTGACGAGAAGTGTAATACATATATAACGTAATATAATATAACGTTACATAATATAACGTAGTATAATATAACAAAATATACAATAATATAACGTAATATAGTATAACGTGATAGGATATAACGTAATACTATATAACGTGATACATTATGACGTAATGGTATGTAACGTAATACATTGTACAGTAATATAATATAACGTTATATAATATAACATGATAGGATGTAACGTAATACAGTATGGCGTAATACTGTATAATGTAATACTATATAGCGTAATACATTATAAAGTAATATAATATGACGCAATACAATATAACGTAAAACATTGTAAAGTAATATAATATAACGTAATATAATATAAGGTGATTGGTCATAACGTAATGTAATATAACGTAGTAATATAAAAGAAATATAGAAGAAGCTTAATCACTATATGGTGAACAATAGAATTCCACAGTTGACAGAAATATATTTTATTCGTAAAGTTACTGCATAAAGAAGAAAACCAAATCCGCAAAGATGGCCAACAGATATTGCTACCAGGATCGTAATAAATCCCTGTGTGGATGAATGCTCTGAAATTTATTACGCAAGAATAGATTACTAAAACATGTTTTCAATTTGGTAACGGAGATTTTTGCACGTCTGTAATTTTCCTCAATTTTACATACAGTAGCCCACAAAAGTATTTAAATATAATCGTAATAATTAGATCTCATTTAAGTGCTAACGAGATTTTAAATGTTCCGTGTAATACAGACAATATGTTCATTAAAAAACTGTCATAAATTAAATTGTCTACTAAGAATTCCATAAATCGTCTGTGTAATCTTTTTCTTAAAACTGCTTCCCACTTTATGCAAAAGTTTCCGTCTCGCGAAATCCGTCGTCGAACCGCAGTTCGCTTCAAACGAAGCCATTTAACCAGGATGAACGAGGCCGCCACGCTGGTCTAATGAATCATTTTCAATTTAATAGGTATTCCTTTGAGATACGCGCATTTCGTCGCCGATGCGGACCGTCTTAAATTAATACGGATATAAATCATTCGGTGTGTATAAAGCAGGAAGCGAGATTCCTTCTTTTTCCTTTCCTCCTTTTCTCTCTGGGTTCACGTGTCACGTTAGTTACGAGCATTTAGATGGCATAGCGCGCGCGAATTTACGACAAGCAACACTGGCGACAGACTCGTCTGTTCTTTTCCGCGCGGCAGACACGCTCGTTTCAGATCCGTTTCTTCGACCCCCGCTTCACGTGGCTTCGTAGCACGTGGAATTCGTATGCATCAACTCCGGTAATGTCTTCTCAGTGGACCGTCCGCTCGTCGTTTCGAGCGCTCGTAATTTTGAGACCAATTTCAATTTAAACGCCATGAGAATTTTTTCGGAAGACCATCTTAGTATTTTGTGAAATGTAATTGAGAAATTGAAACGTTAGATAAATGATGTAAGTGATGACACATGAAGATATGATTTTTTTAGTGGGATAAATGTTATTAAGTTCTGCAATAATTTATCTTAATTTATGTAAGATAGAGATCGCAAGATAGAGGTATAATCGAAAGTGTTAATTAGAAGTGATTGAAGAAAATTAAAGTATAATGTAAGAATAAATAAATTGACGTGATCCTGTACATTTTTTACCACTTGTTTTCCCTTTAACTCTGTGAAAATGACAGATGTTGGAAGTTTATAGCACTTAAACAAATAATGATATGGTCGATATATAAATGATGTAGATTAAGCGGGAGAATTACATAACAAAGAATGATTCCTTTGATGAAGCTTCTTATTGGAAGCCTGAAATTTCAACTCCGTAATTATTGGAAACAGTGGAAGAGAAAAACGAAAATTAAATAGATCAAAACTTTTATAAGGAAGGAAATAAATAGATTTTCCATTTTTTCTTCTTTTGTGATAATTGTAGTTATAATTTTCGTTTCCTCTTCTTAAACTCAATGTGGACGAAACAGTGATTTATGGGAAGAAGGAAAAGTAAAAGGTATGACCTGTGGTATTATATTATAGAATGTTACAGGAAGCACACTGATCTACGACCTTGGAAGGTTACAATGCAAGTCTTATTACATATAATTACGTTTTAACGGGTTTAAAGAGAATATAGGACGTGTTGGAATATGAAATACGTGCTACGTTAAAGAAAAAGACGTGTTAAAGCAGAAAGAGTCACGCAATTTATTAAACTACCGTACTTAATCACTATCTCTTGCGTTAAATAGGGATAGTATTATATGTTATAATCATCTAAGTACTTTTACATTACTGCTCTGAGATATTATTTCCTACTTTGTTATTTTGTTTCTCACCAAGCCGTGTCACCACAGTCTTTAAAATTTAAATATAGAGCCAGTGAACTAATAAGATATATTGAAACTTGGAAAATCATTGTCAATCAACCATTTCTTATTACTTCTTCGCTTTTGCAAAATATTTGAGGAAATCTTTGACTTCAAATAAAATAGTTATTTTATTATAATATATACCGCTTTTCATAAGTTTAGTTAAATTTATTATTGCCAACAAATATAATATAAATAAATACGACTGAAAATAAGCAAATAAAAAATTTTCCAACGAAAGAAATGCAATATCCTAGAACTAATAATAATACAAATTAGAGATAACGATTCTACTTGATCGTTGAGAAAATATTTTGAATTATATGAAGATTACTTTAATTAATCATATGACGTAACGAAGGAACTACAAGCGATTAAAATTTTATTTGACGAAACGACATTTCATATGCAGGAACCTAATAGCTTCCTCTCGGATTGTTAAGAATTCCAGTTATGAACCCAATTCGACGAGGTCATAGAATTCGTACCATTCGTGAACGGACGTCTCATCAGAATCGAGAAGCGCATCAAACGCAAATCATTGACAAACTTTACAGCCGATTTCTTGAGCGATAACATCATCGCGACCAATCTTCTCTCGAGCGACTGCATTTTTATGACTTTTCTCCCTTCCCCAAAAAATCCAGGTCGCTCAATGTCGAGGGCGAGTCGTGTGTCTTTTCGACACCTTCACCCTTTTTCGCCTCATTTACCAACGAATGCTCTTCTCCCATCCGTAACTTATTGTCCTCGCCTCGTGCCCTGTCGTTTTCTCGATTTGGCGTGCTCTGAACAAGGCGCTCGAACAAACCACGCGTCCTCGCGGTAGGTCAGTACATCGGAACTGCCCGCGCAAACTTCCATCGATCGTTTGTCTTTGCCACGAATTGATTTCCGGCGACCTACCGTTCGGTTTCGACCCTCTTTGCTTTCTTTCCGCTTGATCGATGCTCATTGTGCACGTCTAGTTTTGGTTTTCAGTCGATTCATTCGAGGATATACAGTCGAAGACAAAAATAAGTGGACAGGTAGAAGAAATAAGTATCGATGAAGTTTTATTAAATACGGCTTGTTTAGACATAAATGTAAATGTTAAGTTATATGTATTTAAATGTTAATTAATATGTATATATACGTATATAGTATTATATTATATTATATTAGTAGTATATATACTACTATGTGTATATATACGTATCTATCATCTATATTCCCTATATATATTACTATATACTATATACATAATAGTATAATATATATAACATTATATTACTATTATGATATAATACTGTATCTACTATACTACTATATACATACATATAGATAGATAGATAGTAGATATTTCGATCAAACTTCGTTGATATCTACTTTCACTACCTGTCCACTTATTTTTGTTCCTTACTGTAGTATAGTTTTGGATTATTCAAGGGGAACATGTGGCTATATTCTGACCACAACTTTTCAATAAGGCATTTATATATAATATTATTTTCATTTTTGTTTACCTATGGAACATCTTAACAAAAATTATATGAAGATTTGTGTTTAATATCAAGTTCAAATAAAAGTATTTCAGAATAAACAACCTCAAACACTTATTCTAATTAATTCTTATTGTATGTTTGTACAGAAATAGATTAGAGATTTATATTCCTTATACACAATCCACGGGACAATTTACTGTATTTAATTCTCCAGTCATTAACCATCGGCACTAAAACTTTCATAGCACCTTCCTTAACCACATGAAATCAATCAGCCCAAACCCTCACACCCCTCACACCCCTCACACAGATCGTAAAGATCACAAATCGCAAACCTACATACGAACTTTATACCTTCCATCGAGCATTTCGACACGCTTCAGCGGTTGGTCAAACCCGGAAGTAAGGGGGACCGGAAAGTAATGTCGCTTTCTTACATTAAATTCAAACGAATATATTTTGAAGAAGTCTTTATTTTTAATCAATAATATAATCGCCGTCGTTTTCAACAACCTTTTGCCATCTAGTGTGCAAATTTTCAATCCCGGATTGATAAAAATCAATTGGTTTTTCATTAAAATAATCCGAAATAGCATTTTGAACGTCATCCAAATTATCAAATTTTTTACCGCTTAGAAAATGTTGCAGGGATCGGAATAAATGGAAATCCGAGGGTGCGATATCGGGTGAATATGGTGGATGAGGCAATACTTCCCAACCCAATGCATTAATTTTTTCTAGAGTTCGTCTTGCACAGTGCGGTCTTGCATTGTCGTGTTGCAAAATGACACCTTTCCTGTTGACAATTGCCGGATACTTTTCCATTAGTGATTGTTTCACACGATCCAATTGTTCACAATAAACTTCTGCATTAACTGTTTGTCCAGGTTTGAGCACTTCAAAGTGAACAATACCGCGAATGCTCCACCAAACACACAGAAGCGCCTTTTTGGGATGTAAACCCGGTTTTGCAGTACTTCGTGGTGATTCGCTTGCAGAGAGCCACTGCCTTTTGCGTTTTGGATTATCATACAGTACCCACTTTTCGTCTCCTGTGATCAAACGATCAAAAAATGGTTCGGTACGATGCCGCTGAAGCAATACGTTGCATGTGACGGATCGGTTGGCTTTGTTTTCTTCGGACAGGTTATGCGGGACCCAAACACCTGCTCTGCTTACTTTTCCAATTTGCTTTAAATGTTCTTGTATGGTCGACCAAGGTTGGTTGAGGGTGTTCGACAATTCTTCAATAGTTTGACATGGATTTGCCTCCACTTCTGCCTTGAGAATGTTGTTATCCAATGTTACTGGTCTTCCTGATCGATAGGAGTCCGAGAGATCAAAATTACCAGATTTGAACTTAGAAAACCATCTTTGACATTTACGAACGTCTAATGCAGATGGATAAACATCGCAAATGTTTTTGGTCGCAATTGTTGCATTGCTACCCTTGCGAAATTCATAAAGCATACAATGACGGATATGCTCTTCTGGTATTTGGCTGCCCATTTCACTCCAAAAAGCAAAAAAAAAGTTTAATAATGCAATATTCACAAGAAAAGAAGTCACAATAACCTTAAAATAACTTTAACACGCCTTTGAGATACACAATGAGCTGACAAAAGACAATCAAACATCGGCATGCGCAGAAACGACATTACTTTCCGGTCCCCCTAATATGTAGAAACCTCCGTGAGCAGTATAAAGATGCTAGATAACGATCGTCGAAGTCTACCGAACATCGTCGTGTAACAAAACCCATCGAAGCAGGCAAATTTTATGGACGATCGTTTTACAATCGCGATATCACTCGGTTTCGCGAGTTAAATATCGAAATCACGAATGTCGAATTCGACACGTGATTTAACGATACACGACAAAAGGGAACAAAATAAAACAAAATGGAAGCCAAGCGCATTCTCGTTCGAATTGAACAGGAAGCATAAAGTCTTATTGTCGCTTCTCGTTAGCACGCAATCGTTTGAAATTCGTAGCTAACTACACGGGAAAAGAACCCTCTGCAACAGTGGCTTCACGATTCGTCGAATATCACAGACATGCGCCCGCCGTTGGCAAGAGGGAGACAGCAAGCAAAGGAGAGGGAAAAAGATGGAGCAAAGAGGGAGAGAGAGGAGAGGGTTGCTCGCAAGTGAGCAGCACGTGCGTAGCAGTCATCCTGGCGCACTCGCCAGGACCGGTTCTTCCTTTTCAAACAATCTTTCTCATCCATTGACAATCGATTGCTCGTGTCTTTCATGTTCCATTAGTGGTCCCTCGTAATTTATTTCTCGAAAGCTCGATTACCGTCCAGCGCTCAGATAACGAGTCGCGTCTAGGTGCGTGTTTCGATTTTGACCGCCGATAAATTCTTCGGTGGAAGGTTGAAGTACAGCGCGAATTCCGTAAAATCGCGTTGGGGCCATTAAAAAATGCAGTCGTCTCGCGAGGATCATCAGTGCTGTTACAACCGAGATCTCGGAAACAATAGTGGCTCGCTGAGGAAACTTATACTCGACGAGGAAATTCTTTTATCAATCTTCTCGTGGATTAAATCAGTGATTAGTCAAAGGAAAGCTCGATTTTTTATAGTTAGACCAACTGAGAATCTCGATTATCATAAAACAAAAGCCTCCATATGTGTCTTCGTCGTGTCATTGATCGGTGCATTCGATTCGTAGATGCTCGATTCGATGAAGAATCGTTCGAGAGATGACAGTGCGCGAGGAGGACCGGAAGAACATGAGACACAGCAGCTCTTGGCCGGATTGGGCGCTACAGACCGTGAAAGTGCGCGTGGATCCGTTGTCGCGCGCCTTCACGATTATCCCGACGATTCGCGAAGGTTTGCACCCGTTGTTGAAGAGCAACTGGATCGACGAGATCGTTTTCCTCGATCATGACGGCTCGACATCCGTCGAGACGAAACGACGATTCGTGTGCAGCACCAAGACGGTCGCACAGAATGGCTATGGTGAATTAGGGGAAACTTTCGAACTACGCACCCTTGTACCTGACGTTATGAATATAAGTTCCGGAAAAGCTACTGGCGAAGATGGAAGAAGTGGCGAATGTCATAAAAACAAGCCAAAATTCCCTTCGGGACTCTGGTCCAACGAAACTGCCAAAGATCCTCGCGAAGGTAATACAGATATGTCTGAGAGAAGCAAGCCAGATTTCTATTTAACTGACGAAGAACATACGTCGATGCCATACCGCCAGGAAGACAATACGAATAAACCAAACTTCAGATTGGAATCCACCGATGAGCCTTCCAAATGTTCCACTGCACAAAACAAATACACAGAAGAATCACACGAGGTGAAGACCGAATTGAAACACGAAAATCCACTACCTTTAGAAATCATCGTAAAAATCGAAACATCTAAGCATTTGCAAACAGTTCCAATTGGAACGGAAGACAGAAAAGGCGCTCAAGGTTTGACCCAAAACTCCAACCCAAGAAAGACACCAACTCCTCAAATTGAAATAGTAGATTACGACGATATAACAAGCTTCTCCCTTATAACGGAAAGACAAATGCAACATGCTTGCCCGAAATGCACTTCGGAAGGCCAGCTGCTTGAACGCGTAGACCCATTTCGTTCGCCGGTTTTAAGCAGGAAAAAAACCGTTGGTCGGTGTCAGGATGGGAAGCCGGAAATGGTTCGTAAATATTCAGCGACGGAGGGCAAAATGAGGAACAGCTGGCGTAGAATAGGAGCGAGCGGTCTAATTGGAGGCGCCAGGAATAGGGAGAAGGAGAAGTACGCGCGGAAGAGGAACGGCAATCCGTTGTGCAGGCCGACGAACGACGTGAGGAAAGAGGCCACCCTGAGGAGGCATTACTATCCGGAGGGAGGCTGGGGCTACGTGATCGTGACCTGTTCTGCGCTCGTCCATTTCCTCGGGATCGGTTTGCAGCTCGCGGCGCCTGGCAGCTGGCATCTAACCGCCGAGCTGAAATTCCATCAGCCCGCCCTTCACAGCGCAGGTAAGATATCTCTCGTCTTATAGAAGGTCGAAAGAACGTGATGAGGTAGAAAAATTAATCAGTAGTTAGAATTTAGGAATTTCTAATTATTCTATTCTCCTCTGTTAAAGCGACCTTTCAGTTTGTAGTAAATTTGATGTTTATAACATTAGTTACTTAATTACTAATTAATTAGCACCTACAAATTAAACCTCAGGTCATACACGTGAAGATCAAGTTTTAACAGACTATTACATTATGCAAAGCTTCCTATTTGTACGATCTGCGACCCTCAGATTTTTAAACCTTTTAAATAACAATCCATCCCAATCAAAAATTAGGTTAATATGGTAGAATGGCTATTATGCAAAATATGTCTTATCTTGTCGAATAAATATTGACCAATTCTAGGAAAGCTTTCATTACGAGATTCATAACTTTATGATTTAATCAGATATAATTCTTCTGTGATACGATTAAAAAGTCAGACTCACAGAAATTGTGTAACATGATGAATGTTCTGCTTAAAAGAGTCATTCTTGTTACAAACTCTCCGATTGGTAATCCTACTTTACGCTTCATTTTACAACCTCGCTACACAACTTCCAGCAAGTATACTTTTGCTGGAGAAATGTGTCAAGTTTAATTGGACGTTACTTAATTGAACCAGACAGTCGTTTATCTTAATCGGAAGTTTGACTGTTCGAATCGACGATAATCGCAGAATGGCGGTCGAAAAGAGTTTTAGCCGCGTGAATTCGGGAGCCGCGCAATCGGTTGATTGCGCTAAGTGAAAACCTTCTTCGAAGATACGATCGAGCGACGTTCATAAATCAAATGGTTTTTACGCGGTCGTTTTTTTCCCACGGTTCGAGCCGGCGCCAATGATCGTCGCTGATCGTTATGTACATGCGGGTATAGGTTCCCGAGAGACTGTTCGCTCCGAGATGCGAAATTACCCTTTGAGGCTTCGCGATAACAAATGCCGACAGGTGCATGGTCTCAAACTGGTGGATAGGTTGTTGTTGGGACTGGGCAATTTGAGATACGTTGAGTCATGTTTTCGTTAGGGTGATTTTGTCGAAGTATCGATGCGAGGAATGTTCGTCGAGGAAGCTTTGAAGTTAAAATTTGAAAGCATCCAGTCATGTTTTCAATGGTACGATCTACTCGAAGTACTCATTGGTAAGTTTCGACTTGAAATTTGAAATCATTCAGATGGAAAGATTACAACTTTTCAGTTAAAAATTGTATTGGACGCCCGTGCATTTAAATACGCTTAAGCGAAATAAAATATCAACTTGGTTCTTACTTTAAAACGGAGAGGACTCGAGTTAAGAGGCAAATAGTGGCATAAACAACTCGTTGGTCCAATTAACGGTTCTCGAAACCCCGTTTTAATAACCACAAATCAACTATTGCGAATGATTGTTTGTTTCCATACACACTCTTTACTCCCCTGGTCAATTTAAATACCAGCTCGCTGTCTCAGCAAGTCACTTGTCCCGCTATCGGAGATTCGCGCAATGAATTGCCGTGAGTGGTCAATAATTCCACTGGTAATCAACTTATCTCGACACTCTTTTCCAAAACGGAGGTACGGAACGCATCGTATCAGTTTGTTCAAGGTGATTCTTATATCGCGTGAAAAAAATACTATGGCTTCGTTTTTCAGGTTTCTCGATTTTGTTGCATGCAAATGAAACGTATCGCTTCGTTAACGATGTTGTGTACAATATTTCAGACGGTGAGATTACATGTCTGATTCTACGAGTACTGGTTAGGAGTAAAAGAAATAAAAAAAAGCGAATAAGAAGGAGGAAGAACAAAAAACAAATACTTATAGTATTTTTTGAAAACGTAATCGTTACTCAACGACCGTAAAAAGCAGGATCAACTGTTTGTTCCGATCGGCGCATAACCGCAATGGTCAGCTCTTCAATTTATCTGATACGAAATCGTGTAGCAAGACCAAAGTCAGAGAAAAGGAGAATCGTTGTATCGACAGTCTGGCCGCGTCGCAAAAGCCTCACGTACTTATTTCACGCGTGCAAGGCATCGCGATGCATTTACGAAGGACCGATGAGCCTTCTTACGAGGGACGAGCATTAATTTGCTTGCTCTCGACAGGTAAAACGTAACCTTTCGTGCGGACATGTGGGCCAGTTCGAAATGGTCCGTGTTCGAAGAACGATCGTGAAATGTAAAACGCTTGGAGAGGAAGAATATTGTGGTTTCGTTTCTTGCTGTGATATTCAATCGAATTCGTAACTTGAGATACAGTTTTTCACGCGACGAATTACCGAGCTTTATATTTGTTATTGAGTTTAGTTGAACTAAATAATATAAAGTTTAAATCTCTTTGAGGTAATGGTTGACAAATTCGCTAGTAGATTTATTTCAGATTAATTTGCGACTAACTTGAATTTAATTTTGAACTATGAATATATTTTCAAGAAACTAGTGTTAAGTGTAAAAGTACCAATCTCAGACAGTTATTGTTTACAGTAAAATATATTCTATAAAAATGAAACAAACAGATACGAACTGCGATGAACGTTTTGCTCCGATTTACTATGGTAACAAACATGTTAAGTTCAACAATGAGACTCTAGTGTGTGTAATATAAAACATCTGACACGGAGTGAAGTATTTATTTAAAATAATTCAAAAATAAGTAATCCAGGAATAAATAAACCATCTATCAGACAGATATTAATTTCCTCACCATCGATTTCGCTCCAAGATTATCATCAGCGTTCATAAAAATCATGAAATAAAACCGTACAGACTATTTCGCCCGAGGTAATGCCCATTGAACGGGGTAATACCTGCTGCAACAAGTACCCACATGCTGTGTAGCACGCGATTTATCGATCGCCACCTAATTATTATTTTCATCGCAAAAAATCAGCCCTCGAAATGGACGTAGGGTGTAGTTCATCAATTCCCTCGAACAGTGATACATATCGAAAACGTCGTGACTCTTATAGCGCCGCGATGATTAACGAGAATGCGACTACTGACGTATCGTCTGGAAGTAATCGTTACGCAGAAGCTCCAATAAAATCTCAGCAATTTATCACTCAAAAGATACCAAAATTACCAGACAATACCAGTTTAGAATCGGAGAGTTGGTCCATGGAAAGCTCTGTATTGAAACGGGACCTAACTAGAACTCCGTCTACAGACACCAGCCGGTCTTGGAACGAGAGCATCGAAATACCAGAAATATTTTTGTCCCATCCCGAACTATGGAACCGGCTAGCAAAGTGTCGTTGCTTTCTCACAGCAAAACTGTTGATCTCATCCGATTGTCAGTGTCAGTGTCGTTGCCTGTGCCGGTGCAGCCAGTGTCAATACTATCGTCGCAAGATCTCCAGTTGTTCGAGCAGAGATCACACGTTCCTAGCCGGTTTCAAGAGGAAGGATTCTAGTTATTCAGTGTCTACCTGTCAGAGCATCCTGCCACCCTCTTCCGGCAGGAACTCGATCGTCAGTCTGTTCCATGAAATCAAGGAGGACGGTCGTGAGGCTCAACTCGTCGACGAGGTGATCCAGCGTCGGCACTCGGATCAAACGCAGTCGCCACGCGGCTGCAAGATCGGCCGTGTAGATAATCGCCGATTCTCCGAACAAGCGTTCGCTAGAGGAGCAATTGAATGCGCTAGAAGAAACAGCGACGAGGTTGATGCAACCAAACCAATCATCGCAAAAACCTATCCTCGCTTCTTCCCGGAGAAAATCTCCAGAATCAACGAGTCTTGGACGCCTTTCCATAATGAGAGTCACGAGACCGGTCCATTGAAAGAAACTCCCGAAAGAAACATAGACAAGCGCGGTTCCGCCGCGCGGCAGAAAAAGGAGAAAAGGGATGAAGGTTCAAGAGACGTTTCGAACGAACGTCGAAGGAGTAGCGTAAGTATAACGCCAAAAATGATGAGGAGACGATTCTCCGAGCAGCTGATCCTCGAAGGTGGGCTGGGTAGTATTCCTGGTTATGAGGATCTGCTTGATGAACAAGAGGAAGCGGAGGAATCTCTCACCGCGGTGAATGCTCGCAAGAAAATCACCCTCAAGAGGCATTATTACCCAGAGGGTGGCTGGGGTCATGTGATCGTGTTACTCGCGATTCTAATGCAACTGATCTGCCACGGGGTGCAACTTGGATCCGGTGTATTGCTGTCTTCGATGGTCGAAAAATTTCGATGTAACGTGGGACATACAGGTATGAATTATTTAAAAATTGATAGCTTGTTTCTGCAGGTGTGACAATGGTTTGATAAAACGTTTAAAAATGACGTATTGCTGCTTGTTAACGATGTATTTTTGAAATTGAAGTCGATAGTATATCTAGGGCTTATTGCATTGAGATTTTAACAATTTTATAGAAAAATGTATTATAGATACTCTTTTGCTTCGTATTTTTTAAATTATGAATATACGATGATTTCTTCTCTCGTTCCTACTTCTTTATTATTCTTATCTATAATATTTTTTCTTGTTTATTAACCTTAGATCATTGTTGTATATCATTTGTGTCTGTATCAATGGACATAGAAACAAACTGAAGCGTTTTACGTTGAAATCTGGTCCATACAAATTTCGATCCATTTGGAGATTTATTTCATAGAATATCTTATATATATATAATACTCGGCAAAAAACATTAAAAAATAAAGCATATCAAAGAAATAAACGATGAACTCCATTTTCGTTCAACAAAAAGAAGGAAAAAGAAAAACATTAAACTTGAAAAAAAAAACACTTCGAAAACATTAAAAAATAAGATTACATAACGCAACATCTTAAACGCAACTATAAAAGACACAAAAATTCATAATTATGTTTCACTTAAAACGACATTAAATTCAATCGAATGTAACAGAAAACAAATTCTCACTTTTCAATTCAGCCCACACGCAATTCAACCACCAGTGTTCCCCAAGCAATTAAAAAAGCCATGCATAAACACGTGAATTGCTCGTATAGATACAAACGCGTGTATCTGCTCCGCACGGTAATGGCCAAATCAACTCGATAAGAAGCGAAACTTTTCACTTGGACGAGGAAATGCAGAGGCAAGATACGCGCAACGTGTACGCGATTTCATATACCTGCACGGCAACTGTCGTCCGGGCAAACGGTACTTACCTACCGTAACTCGCACTCGTGGCTTGTACGAGTCCTGTTCTATATTGCACACGACCGTGCACTCTTAACCTACATGAATTTACACGAAGCGATACACATGCATCGTAGAACGAATCGTAGAACGTTTGTCGGATCAGCTATGTCGACTTCGATGCTCAATCTCCCTCGAGAAAAACTGTCTCCATCGATGTCGATCTTAGGATCGCTACGATATTCTACTCATTTATTTACTTCTCTCTTTTCATTTCAAATGGAACCTCGTTACAATTACAAGGTGAGCCGTTTACATCATACCTACTTATTTGTTAAGACATCGTGTTGCGCGGCGAACGGAATATTAAAGCAAGATATCATTAGGCAACGAGCAAAAAGCCACACTGGTATTCTAGCTAAAGTGGATGTCACAGTTACGAGAGTATTCTTGAAAATCGATGATGATTTTTTCGCTTCCCTGGGATGTCTTCTATTAAACTTGCGTAACTTGGAATTATGGATTGTTTTAGTTTAATTGTATGGGGATCAATTTGTTAACCTGGGGAGGTAAGTTAATTCGTTCCTATAATATCTTTATTTAGAGATCCTCTGTGTTTACATATCATTTCACATTCTTGTTAAGACCGAACTATGTTATATTTACATTTGTAAATAAGTCAAATTGTACTAACCGAAATTGATTTGTCTTCATTATGTAAGGGTGAATTATTTTAGAAGTTGTTTAAGGAAAATTGGAAAACGATGCTGTTTTTCCTTTTAGTGACAATTTGAAGCTTTATGGAGTTTTATAGCTGGGATAAATGTTCGTGACCCTTTATACGAAAATGTAAAATTCTGAACAGGTTATTACAGTTGTTGAGACGCTTGAAGAAAATTGAACGTAGTTTACGACAGTTATATGCGTTGCTGTAAAAACTGAGATATGGAGGCATCAAATTTGGAGAATTTTAAAGAATATATAAAAACGAAATAAGGAATTGTTCCTATTTTTTGCATGTACAGTTTTTTTACTAATTGTGAATTATGTAGAAATAATGTAAATTTAGTTGTTAATTAATTTAAAGAGCTAAATAAACTCTATTTTCTATTAGCTGTTTATTCTGTTTTGTTTGTTTCTTTTTTGTGATACGTTACTAATGATTCTTTGATATAACTTCTGGAAAGAGTTTAAGCTAATGCAACCAAAATATTTGCATAAAACGAAATAACTAGCCTTATCGAGACTGAAATACCGACATGTATAATATTATAGAGGTAACATAGCGCACTCTACCTTGCAAATGAGAACATTCTCTGGACAAATATGGCAAATCTCATGTATAATTGTGCAAGAATATTAAATCGGAGAGAAATTAAATATTAATTAAGGTTAAACGAATAAAATTATTGTAAAAAGACATACATGACATAACAAAAACAATATAAAACGGACATGTATAAAGATTCTTCCCGAATGAATCTAACACACGGAAAGGATATTTGACTGTATCATTTTAAACTATATAAATTATAACACGTTCCACATTGTGCATCGTAAATTTTGAGTCGAATTTATCAAGTTACTGCTTTGGTAAACTTCTACCTTACCAACCATCGACATGTTATCGATTCTGGAAAGAAACTGTGACGTTTGAAATCTCTAGGCAATGCCAGTTATTCGAACTTCATAAATGAATAGAACAAAGTTACATTTTGAAGAAAATTTGAAATTATTACATGAAAAGCATTTCGTAACGCTTCCACAATCTCCCCACTCTTCACCTTAATAAATTAAAGTGAAACTAAATTAAAAATAATTAAAATGAAAAGGATATCAATAAATCGTAACATTAAAGTAACTTTTTACTTTCTGAGAATGTAACGCAATTTTAGAAAATATAAGAATTAATAAAATGAATATAAAAAATTCCTTGTACCTAATTCTACATATTTATGTACAAATTAATTCATTCCAAATTAATTAAACAATCATAGTCTTGAACACAACATATCTATAAAATATCGCAATCAATAACACTATTTCGTCTAAAGAAATATCTTAATCAATATCTATACATGAATCTATGGAACATAAAAATTCCAAACTTTACATAACGAAGTCATAAAGATCTCGATGAATAGTGAGCTATGTAACATCAAAAATTGTGATAACCCAGGTGAAAGATAATGTTGTCCTTCAATAATCGAGAAGAAATTATTAAAATAGGAAGTCTTATATTACCAATGTCCTCTGGCAAGTCTCGTCGAGAAAAGCGACAGGAAAATACGGATTATTTCAGTGCGACGTCAGCCACAAGGAAATCCGTAAGAAGCGATTGTCAGTGGAAGCGAGGGACCACTATCAGCTAGGAGGAAAGGATAATTCCACGTAGCAATGAAATCCTCCGACCACCGGAATGCTTTTGTTCTATCTTTTTTGGGGCCGTTACATTGACCCCCGTTTCCAGACCAAACTGCAATTCTCCAGGACGCTGACATTCATGCATTCAAATTCGCGAAACCTATCCTTGCTTCGATCTCGATCGCTGAATGAACACTTTGGCTTTCGCGAGAAGTTGAAACTCCCCGAGAGTCGATTCAAACGATTTTATTCGTTGTTCGCGATCGTAGATGGTTTCTCTTGGTTCCTTTTTAAAACAATACTGCTGATCGTAGAAGAAAAGGACGAAGGATAGATCATTGCTAAAATTCCTGAATAAAATTTTGTTCTTTCACTGATTTTCTTACTTTCAAAAATGTAAGAGTGAAAATTACTGATTCCATGAAACGTTATACTTTTTTTAATATTTACGTGCTTTTTAATTTTCTTTGAATTTGAAGAATGCTAAAAATAAGATTCAGGAAATAGGACTCAGTTTCCTTCAATAGGATAACTACAGTAACTTTTCTATGTTTCTGACTTTTATGCATTAATAAAGGAACAGATATTTATGTAAAAAGATACGTCCAATTTAAAATGAAAAAATGGCGTAATTTTGCTAATTTTTCGAAATTTGGAAATTGTTCGCTGATTAGTTATAACCAGTACAGTAAACAAAAAGAAAGTTTAATAAAATCCCATTTTTATTTTTAAATTAAATCATTGCGAGAACCTGAGTCATACAAATTGTGTAGCTATTGTCTTACATATACCTTATAGAAGAAAACAACAAAGAGGGAAAAAAGTTAGAAATAAAATAAGTCAAAGGGAAACAAAATCGAATTAAATTCGTGATGAGTAACAGATTTTAAGTTGGAACTATCAAATAATTCGTGAAAACTTTATTGCGTACGTGATTAATATTCTCGCGTGCTAAACTGTTCGTTCAACAGATCGATAAGTCGTTCAACTTCACCGTATCACGAGGGTGACAAATGTGTTTTAGTTGGCATGAATGCGAAACAGCCGGACTAGGGAATAGACTACTTTACTTTTATTCGTGAAAACGCCTCTTCGCAATCACGATGACTACAAAACGAATGTGAAAATCCGCTGAAACGGGAAACGTTCTCGCCTCGATATTTTCTAAACGCAATCTCAATATAAATCTATAGGATCCGGTTGGAGAATGGAATTTTTCGCGACTGAAAAGTTGATTTACATGATACTGTAATATTCAAAATTTCAAAAAATCTCAAAAAATAATCATTATAAAAGATATGCATAGGAATGAGCATAAAAATCAGTGTAACACGGGAAACGATCCTCTGATAGAGCAGCGTATTTTTCATGTAAGTTCAAAAGAAGATAAAAATATTAGATATATAACTCAATTTTGATTATTCTCCAATTAAATACTATCACTATTTTTCAACTGTTGCATTAAAGAAATTCTCTCAAAACCCTCGCTTTCCATGAATCGACGAAATGTTTTATAAACTGAAGTAAACATAATTCACATAAAAATGACAACTACGTAATCAACCTACGTATTTTAAAATTTCAACAGAAATTTTCTTCGAAGTTAGAGGCATTTGTATCGATTTTTACAATATTGAACTTATCCAAAGAAGCCTAGAACTAGATCAGTGAAACGTCAGGTGATACCACGTCAGTAGGAGAATCGGGCTCTTCCTCGCAGCATCCGGAGTGTGAACCATAAAGATAGGTTTTACGGTCCTGAAGCGACCGTACGTCATGGGATATCCGAGACGTCAGGAGACGTCAGGAGACGTCCTCGGAACAGTGAGCCACAACTTGACGCGTATCGTTGCTTCCAACAGCTGGGTGGTTGGAAAAGATTCGATGGTCGCTGAAAAAGAGTAGAAACAAGGCTGCATGTCGGTGAAACTGCATTTACAACGCCCGGGGGCATAGTTGCTCCGTTCGCAAGAATTGCGGGGAAAACAGAACCCATTGTCTGTGAAACATTTTTCAGAAGAATCTTCTACTAGAATTTTGGATCCGGGAACGTCTTGACCGTTAAAAGACAGAAAGCGGAAATACATGGAGTTAAGATTGTAATAACTAGATTGATGGTGTTTGTTTATGGATTTGTGGGAAAATTGAGTCTGCAGAAATATACAAAATGCGCGTAGTATGCAAATACATACGAAATATCTAAAGCGTCAACTTCATTTATAAACAGTTTAGATGTTTCCTGTACGATTGTGTGTTTTCTCGTTGTTATCTCACTGTATCAAACAAATAAGTCCTTATTAGCGATATTAGGAATTTATATTTGTTCAAGTAACTGACGAATAATGTATTATTATTTGCAAAGGCGATAAGGTAAGTCACTGATAATCTAGTCTATCGTGTCACTAAAGTTTTAATATATTTATATTAATCTCTGTCATGTCCGATAATAAGAAGTCACTAGTAATTTACTCTTCTCTTCAACACTTCCATTGTAATTTCTATTTTCGTTCGTTAACCTGTCAGAACATAGCGGTTGATTATATCAGCAGATGTCGGAATAACTCGGTATCGTAACCAGAAATGAGGGAACTTCTGAAAGAGCAATAATGGACGACACATAGCGGCGAAGGATATCGTTCCTTTATACCCCTTAAGAACTTTTCCAATCAAGAAGAGCAGGAAAATTCAAATTCCATGACTAACACCCTATCCTCGTTTGTGTGCCACCTATTAAGAAAGAATGTTTATGCAAGGCATCAGGAGGATGCATGGCGATTGACTCACGCGAAACGAGCAACTTCCGCGACTATATAGGCGATCCCATGTCGGTAATTCTTTTATATTTTCCGTGCCCTCGGGCAATGATACGACTAGAAATAACATGCATCCGCTGATTGTTAGTATACGGTATGTCTGCTTTCAATGTATACTTTTGCTTCCTTGCTGGAAAACACAGAACTGTTTATTCGAAAACTATTTAATTTAGGAGCAAACACGTAATGGTGGAATTGAACTTTTTTGCAATTATGTGTTTTACGAACATAAATTGAGAGAAGGTAATTCTTGAGAATTATCCCATGACCCACAAAATCCATACATATCAGATTTATAACACGATAGTAGCATAATAATATTTACAACATTCTATCTAAGAAATGAGATTCATCTCGGTCACAACGACAGCTATCCAACGCTACAACGCCCAAAGAGCTCATAGTACTCGAACACAAATGCATCTAATCGTTTGATAGTCTCATCTCTCTCGATGTTCTCTTTCAACCATTAATAAAACCAATCCATAAACAATGTCCCCTATGCCCATTACACAATCAATGAGACATAGAACGAACGTCAATTCGTAGCAACGTCGACGACCCATCCTGACCTGTAAAACTTTATTAGGGTGCTCCGGTCTAGATACACAGAGGTTTATTGTACGCGGCTCCATCGCGAAGCTGGCTAGTTGGAAGATGAAATGGAAGTCGAGGCGAGGTCGGTTAATGACATTCCACGGGGCACGCGCCGCGCTCGCCAGAAAAAGTTTACGTTCTTGGAGCGGCGTTGTTCGAGCGGGTCGTGCACGCCGAATCGAGTTTTACTTTCATTTGGTGAAAGTGGTGGCCCCACCGGTTCTCCACTGGCCGCCGCCGCCGCTGCCGCCGCCACCGCCACGAGCTTATCAGACGTACGCCGTTTTTCTTATTCTTATTCTTTCCCCCTACACTCCTCTCAGACGTCGTTCCTACAGGGCATTTCGTTCTGGTGGAACCTTTTGCCTCGAGACTCGTCTCGTTCCTCCTCTCGTCTTTTCCTTATTGGTCCACCGACCAAGTAATCTGTACTTGGTACGATCCCTTCCCCTTTCAATTCTTTCTCTCTTCCCTTCTCATCGTTTATTTTCTTTTCTTCCTTTTTCTTTCATCCTGTACACCCTACTGCTTCTTTCGTTTTCCTTCGTTTTCGTTTACGAGTCTGGCAGGTTATGTATCAAGTGCACAGGATGCGCTCGTAATAAAGCCTTGTTTTTTATTATGGTCCATCGAGTTCTTTATCAAGTCGCGCACATAAATTCGTATTCGCCTCGCGTCTCGTAAACGCCCGTTGGGTTAAATATTAAAGCGAAGGATTAGATCGCGACGCGACGCTGCTAAATTGGTCTCATTGAGGTGTACATCGAAGGAAATTAGAATGACCACGAAGGTCGGGAAATGAGCCGCGGATTAACGAAACTGCGAACTGGTCTCGCTATCTCGATCCGAGAACCCAGCGGCTTTTCAGAAGATCGTTATCGCGACGGAGACATTGGCGGCTGATATTCTCATCTCAACAAGACCGCGTCCATTATTTAAGACGAAACAACCAAAACTGTAATACCAGGTAAAATTTTTCCAAGGAAGGAAACACATAAGAGCCTTCTGCTTAAATCTCGCATTCTTAATTCTTAATTAAAAATAGTAGTTCGGATGCTTTATGATACTTCCTCTGTCATAAAAATTAATATTGAGAATCATAACCGTAATTTTGCCAATCGAAAAAATCACCGATGTGTACATATGTTTACGTTTGCGTTTGTTTTCAAGTTCTCACCATCATTTTGTATATTAATTTTATATTTTATATATTTTATCATATTAATATTATATATTAATCTATATTGTATATTATTTTATATTTGTACTGTATATTGTATTGTATAGTGTATATTATAATTTGTATTGTATATTGTATTATACATTGTATATTAATTTCATATTTTTACTATAATATCGTATATTAATTTTACATTTTCTATAATTTTGTACATTAGTTTCATATTAAACAAAAATATTTAATGCATATTCGGAGTCTCCAATTATAATACGATCAACATCGAATCGCAAATGGAGCAAACTCTAATCAGTGAAGCCCCGAAAAAGTTGATACTCAGCTAAACCTTCTCATCTGCCTAATCGAGGCCAATATCACTGAATGCAAACCGCAAGACGTAAGAAACATAAATGGATGCGTACAATGCAACACCACTAACGCCAGAGTACTCAATCTGGTTCTCATTTGATTTTAGATGAAGCTCAACGAATTCTTCGAAAATGAAATCTTTCTTCCAACCATGTACATTCTGCTTCCCCTTCGGCAAGTTTAAGGAACTTTCATAGCGATCAAAGTTTACAAGTTTATTGTTCAAAATGCTTAAAAATCTCAGTGAAATGGAATTTTATTATTCCGTTTTTCAATATAAAAGACGAGTTATGATGTTTGCATAGAAATTCGAAAAGAATAATGAAAATTGAGTGAACAGAGATAATAGTGGATTGATGGAGTTGCAAGTTTAGGAGTTGATTGTGTGATTCTCAATAGGGAGATGTTAGAGATGGAGGATTGAGTTACAAGGCTTTCGTGGATACGATTAACCCTCGATAAAAAGGGTGGAGTTAAAATGAGTTAGAGCGTTTTCAGAAGTAATGTGTTTAGCTGGTAGTCCTTTGTTAAAAATTTGTGTAGCGATCATCGTAGAACGTTGAACTTAAGATGTAATTTAAGGTACTTGAATTGTTAACCATTCTTTGTCCCTTAATATCAAATGGACGCTATAAGAAAGCGATATAACAAGAAGATAAATTTGCATATTCTTCTATCGCAAATGCAAAATTAGATACCGTTTTTCTAAATGTTCTTATAAAATTTTAATTTTCTATTTTAAAAGTAAACTAACATCGTAACTAGGTATTTTAGTTTGCATTAAATATTTTCACCCACTGAGAATTCTGCTTTTAGATAATACAATGAAAGTTTGGGAATTTTCGCGTGTCCAATAACAGCTTGGCATTCTGTGAGAACGAAGTCCACCGTTCTGTAAGAAACTATATCCATCAGCTACTCGAATTCTCGTTTCTCGGAAATGGATCTGTTAAAACACAGGCGGTCATGTACAGACGAATCTACAGACTCCAATTTATTACGCACAACAAACAATTAATGATTTGCCTTTTGAAATCGAATTTAATGTATCCGTTAAAAATAATTAGAAAATATTTATTAACCGAACATCGTTCAAATAAACAAAATTTAGAACTGTAAAAAGTTGTATAAAGCATATACAAATTCAAAAAAATTGAAATGTATCTATGCTAATTTCAAATCGCATTATGTTTCCAAAAAATGATAAATTTTACATAACTAACATTAATGAATCCAATTAAAATTCCCACTTTTGTTGGTATGTTATGTTGTCATAATTGAACTCGTTTAATTACTTACTCGCCATTCAGCAGGATGCTGAGTTTAAACTGTTATGAACACGAATATCCAGACTTCTTTTCTCACCTACGACGTACGTTATTTCCAAACCGGCGATGATCTACCCTAATCGAGAGAACCGCGATCGCACGTGCGATTTCGTCACCGATGATTCAGAGCAACGATGTAAGCAGTCACTTTAAAACGATCAAGTATCTTTACGAGAGACATTGATAATCGTGAGATACCTTTATATCGAAAAGTGATAGCGACGATGTTAAAATCGGACCGACGTACACAGCCGCATGATCATCCAGAGAATGAAATACAATTTTCCTGTTGAATTTATACAGGATGCCTTTGGAATGGTGTCGGAAAATTTATAGGAATATTTCCCAATTTGTAACTGACATAGAAATCCTGATAAATAGCAGACCACGAGAGCTCGTTACTTTGATTATTATCGTTAACAATCCGTGATTAATTGCCTCACACTTTACGCAATCAGCGGTATTAAAAATATCTTACACAGCGACTTCTCTTGATTGCGTAATCTCTATACCTCATTTTTCTCTCAATTCGTATTTTCTGTTTTAAATACGGTGACTTGTGAGAGTATTTTATGGCTATACTATGTGTGTTGTACAAAATATATCGAAACTTTATTGATACTGTAATAAGGCCGACTGTCATGATTATATTGGAAAAATTTGAGATCCATTTGATAAATATATCTATCTAATAATTATAGAAACTAAAAAATATTTATGTACTACATTTGTACAAAATATCTTGCAATTTCTATATGCATATTCAAATTTGGTTTAATCTTTACCAATACAAATATGATGGTCATATACCATTATAGAGGTAGTGAAATTTCAAAATGTTTGATACAACATATATAATAGCTTCATAAAAGTTTTTCATGATGAGTATTACAGCACTTTTGTGGATCACTAAACAGTAGTCGAATTTATCTTTGTAAAGAAAATTTTCTTCTTATTCACTGCTAATGCATCGAAGGTTTGTTTCACAAACATATTTTTAAGAATTTCCTAATGAAATTTTCATGCATTAAGCCTTCCTCACCCTCGTCAAACTCTGGCTGAAACTGTCTAAAAAGTTCCACGTTGTTCGTAGAACATCCTGTACGCAATTTCCGGTTCGTTTCACCATCGAGCAACCTGCGCTTGATTCCTGGACCATTTTAGGATCCCCGTGCATGGAGATCATCAGCCGGCACACATGTGTGCCTTGCTACGAAAAGGAAACGCGCGTCGAAAGGAGAGCACGCGGCTCGCGTTAACCATACAGAAAACTAATGGTGACTGTTGCGTGACGTATCTCTCGCGTTCTTCGTTCTTTCCCAATGCTGATTTGCCGGTACCATAAACATCATTAGTGCAGGACCATAGAAAATTACGCATCCGCCTGTTCTAATTCTTACATGCTCGATTTTACGTATGCGGAACATTATACTTATTTGAACAATTGAATAATTATCTTGATGACTATGTGATGAAAAAATGCAATATGACATGCTATAGTATCATATACTTACTTTCATCAACTTTTCTTTTTAATTTGAAATGTATTTCCTTCTTCAATGTTTCTTAAATTTCATTTAGTAATTTACATAAGTGTTGCTAGACTTAGTCTTGCTAAAGTGGTTTCTTTAACTCAAGTAATACTTATTAATGACTTATTAATAATATATATATATATATTTATTTATAAAAATGTGAAAAATTTACGCTTCATAATGAACAGTAAATATGTTTTAAAACAATATAAGGAAGACAATGAAGATTAAAGAAAAGTAAAGTGAAGATTATTCAGTAAGAAAGTAGTATCACCTTTAAGAATATACCGTACCACATTACATTCTTGTCATATTAAATGAGAAATATATTTATTGCCACTAAAATTGGTCTTAAACTTCAGTACATTATATCATCATATCAAATAGTCAGCATCATGGTGCAATACCCTACTGTCATCGATATTGTCGATATATGAGCCACGATTTACATGCGACATTTATATTCTTCATTCACCTTTTCTCATTGTCCTTCTAAACACTTTGTTTCATTTTTCCACGATACCTTACAAACGGTCAAGGCGACAAAGATATATACAGCGTGTAGGTCGCGAGTCTTTCCTCGGTACGCACAGGCCACGATACACCACGAACACGGCTATGTCAGGATATTTTTCGAATTCCCTACTCGTGATATGATTAAAAAAGTGGAATTAGGCCGTATGTGCGTTCACCTCGTCGCGATCCCAGCGATCTATTAATTGTACCCTCGAAATCCGCTCGATGATGGACTTTCCTTCTCGCGCGACGATGCTCACAATTTAAGAGTGTCACGCCGCGCCGTCTGGAAGAATGCGTAATGGAATCCACGAGAAACTGGGACGGATGAAAGTGATTTTAGGAATCACTTGTGTGACACAGAGAATTTTGAATGAGAAGGAAATGTGAAATGGAAATGATAAGCGATTCTGTAAATAGAGGGAGTTATTTTTGGATTCTGAAATAACATTTTAAACAATTTTGTGATATTTGAAGTTATTGTAAAAATTATAACAACTGGAGAATCCTTGAATTTTATCTGAATTGTTACTTTAAACTTTCAACATTCTGAATCTGAAGTTCCCAAAATTTGTATCTTTTAAATCTTAGGGGTTTTGATACAGATTTATATTGTCTATTTTAATTGCTAAATTACTGTAAAAGAGATAATATTAGTTGTACGACACGTTTGAAATCTTGACATTCTATGAGATTGAATATCAGTCTCCGAGATATCAGAAAGTTGTTTCGAGAATCCTCTGCAGTGCTATTACACACTATCTGATGTGACTAAACTCTCGAACACTGAAAAACTCCGAAAAATCTAGAAAACATTAAATTGCTATTAAAAATACCACATAAGTATTATATTCCACATTCTAAATCTCCAAATTTAGTACATTAAAAACATTAATTTTATCAAAAGTACCATGGTGTTAATAATTATCAAAATAAATAATCTCTCTCTGTCCCATATTTGAATAAATTTTATACTTCTACCCTTAGAGCATATGACTCTAAAATATTTCTGCATCCTTTCAATTATCAAATTACCATATTTTTGATCTTGTAAATCTCCCATCTCAAAATTTAAGCTTCAAGATCTCAGCTAATTCTCTCACGATTCTAAATTCCACACCTCTTACGTAGAAAAATCATGTCAATTATAGATCCTCCATTTATTAGAAATAAATTATATTACATTTACATTTGCAATAACTCAAATCCACCTACTAAAAATCCATAACTCCACGTTCTCCAAGAAGTATTTATACTACTATCTACCTTTACAACGACCATTAACCAGTGCAAAAATCGCTGGAGGCAGTAGCCTATACACCCGCGATCGATGAAAGGTCTGCAAAAACGTGCATAGTTGGCCGATAGTCGATTGCAGATCTTGGAACACAAGCATAGGTGCAAAATCGGCGAACGATACCTGCAGCCACGCAAGGATCCGCTCTCGTTGAAGGCAGCACACGGGCAGCGGTGGTGCTCGTGCAAAGTCGGGACAAGAAGGGGCAAAAGTGGAAACAGAGAGAGGGAGAGAGGCCGGCTTTCGTCGCAGTAGCATCAGTCGCCGACACCGCGCGATACACTGCGCTTTGCACATCTTCGAGTCTCGTTTTGCCTTCTTCGAACGATCGTTCTCTGACGAGAAAAAGATTCTAATGCGAACCTAATACGCGATCACGTGTATCTAATCGTAATTCAGGGAATATTTACTGTGAATTTTCTGCCTGAGGAAGTTTGAGATCAACGGATGGTATTTGAGAAGTCGGCGGTATAGCAACAAGTTGGGAACAGCAAGTAATTGTTTTTATCGTTATTAGTTTGGGAAATTGAGAATGCCAATGTGATGCGTTGAGGTTGTGGTTTATGTAAGAATAATTTACTGATTCCAGTTTTTAGACCGCGAGATTGAAGTTTAGATGTGGTTATAGTAGCCGTTAGCTACCGCCGTAGCTGCGGTTTCGTTTGGAAAGTTCGAATCGTAGCACGTGTATGTGATTTTGGTAAAATTGAGCATCAGCGAGTGATCCTATTTAGTTTGATTTATTTTTTGGAAATTAATTACTTTCGCATTTGTTTTTAAATAGAACTGTACTATCGTTTCAAGTTTAATTTTTCAAAATTGGTACATATATATATATATATGATAAATTTAGGTTTGAGAAATGAAACTCAAATGATAAGATTCAGAATGATAGGTGGTTACTTTATATTATTAATATAAGGTTTATAAAGACCTTTCTCGCTGAAAAATGCCAGCCGTGCGCAGGCAATAGATTTTCACAATGATATAGATCCTCGTGGGCGTGCGAGTTCATAACACACAAACTTCAATATTCTCTCAACGTACACATATAGTTCATAAACTTAAAAGCCTGGAAAGTGCAACTGGCCAGAGGCACTCAATTACGTGTTTATAAAACCTGAGAGATCCCGGTCATAATACTTCCTCCAGAATCCTTCCTACCAATCAAGGAATTCTACCAAAAACATCAACCGTTTTCAATGTAGCAAATAAATTAAGTTTCTCCGAATAACATTTCATAATCAAGCGTTTTAAAGAAATGTAACTTCCAAATTCGACCACAGGTTTCCAGTTTATACATTGAATAAAGTTACCAAACAGGGAGAACCAAATGAAAGATTGGATAACAAATTAAAGGATTAACAAATTTTCAATCCGACAAATAAATTAAATTTCTCCGAATTGCATTTTAAAACAAACGTACGTTGCATAAAATTGCCAAACAGGGAGAAAAGTCCGTTAATTACGATTTTAATTATCGTCGAAATTTTTTATGGTAGTTACGCGCGCATGGTATCAATTTGTTATGATTATGAAAATTATTCGGTTCGATTTCACACTCAAGAACTCGTTTTGCGACTTCGCTCTTCATACAGTTACCACTTGTGCTTTGCCTCGTAATAACTATTGTCAAAGTTTTCTATTGTAATGTAATAACTCATCTGAGGATACAATGAATCGAAAATTTATTAAAAATCGAGCATTAAGCCAAGGTACATTAAAATGACAAAAGTTTATGATCGATCGATGATACGATATAAAAGATTCGTCACCAATCGAAGTAATTTACAACTTCTCATTTTGAGGCCTCGATTGATTCATCTTTACAACTTTCCCGAAAGATTTCTTCTCGAATATTGCATAAACTACCAAGTTGCCCTTCTTCGATCGTTTTATTCGTTCGGTCACTGATACATTCGAGAGCGCACAATCGAATCGAACAACCGTTATCATAATTTATGCTAATGAATTTGGTCTGGGAGTTGGAATGAATTTAATTATGGTAGAATACTGTATTGAATTGATAATCGTGGAGTGCATATAGCTTCTTGGATATAATGGAAATTTTTAGGTGAGATATAATTAGGCAACCAATAACTTTGTTGCGAGTTATAGAATTTTAAACTATATGATCATTCTTTTCTGATATTTCCAATAAAACTTCTATTTCGTGTGTACATTTGTATAAGAAAATGTGTATATGTATTTCGAAGGAAAAGAATTTCGCCTATATATTCCTAAAAAGATAACGGAAATTAATAAAGAAAATAACTTTCTATCGTGAATGATACGAAATTTCCAAATAAAATACTACAGTATTTGACAAAAATACATCGCAACAAAATTCAATACAATTCAAGCATAATAAAATTCCTCGAGCTGACGTTCTCGGATAATATAATATTAATCACAATGACGCAGTGGATAATTATAACGAACGATGCCTTAGAAGCCAACATTTCAATATTTCAAGTTTACAATATTTCATTGACCCCTATAAAACTCCTTTTACAATTTCTCCATATCCGATTCAATATAAAGATACCACTCCGTAATACACGTACACACGCACCAAATAAAAACGTCTGCTTTCATACACACAATAAATACACCCCCATTCTCCAATAGCCCAGCAACGAGCGGGTAAAAATCTCGAGAACCCGTGAACGCGCTCGACCGCGAAGATCGTCAGACAGTCGCTCGTAAAAAAAGCTGGGACAAGCGGTTTAAGAGAGTCGAAATCCTCGCAGATAAATCAGTGGAGAGCCAAGGAGTCGTGACAGGTGGGGAGAGCTTCCCGTGCGAGGCATCCGGAGGAATTCGCGGCGCGCGTCCCACGGTTTTCTTCGAGGAACGAAGACACGAAGAACTCGATTATCTGCGCGAGAAAACGAGTGGCTCGCACTACTGTCACCCCAGGAAGAGACGCACGACAAGGACGTACGCTGCCTTCCAGACGATCGACAGCATGCTTCTGACGAAACCGGGCAAGTGGTGGTCCCGCGAGCCAGCGCGAATGCACGCGCGAAGGGTTGCGCGAGCGAGAAAAGCGAGCGTGCACGACACGGGCACGTAGTCTGTCCGAAGGTGAATAGAAGCGTGCGTGTGATGTCGATATCGCGGGCTCGATCCTGGCCGCTTCTGGATCCGTGCGCCAAGCAAGAACACGAAAACGTTCGTTTGGAGAAGGTGGAGCAGAAACAAAAAGCAGTAGGAGAGACGGAAGAGAAGAACTGTCATCCACATAACGGCAGCCCTCAGGTGCAAGCCAGGCGACTTCTGTCGAGGCATTATTATCCAGAAGGAGGCTGGGGATGGGTGGTCACGGTCGTTAGCACGTTGGTACATTTGCTGGGACCAGGTTTGCAACTCTCCATCCCGGCCACTCTCGCGCTACCTGCCACCGTCAAGTTTTATCATCATCCTCTGCATACCGCCGGTGAGTTTGCGAAATGTGTATTTGCAGAAGTAAACATAGTAAAGTTAGCTATTCTGTTTGGAGATTTTGGGGTTGATGGTATATAGCTGATGAAAAGCGTAGGTGAATTACTGGTGGGTTGATCTGGACGGTTATATCATATGGAGCAGATGCTCGTTTTGAGTGGGGGTCGAGGGAGTCACATTATCGCGCTGCAATTCAGGGAGAATTCGTGTTAATTTGTGTTTTGTTGGCACGTAGTATGTAGAATGCGTTTTACAGACAATGTAGTAGGATAATTCTTTGTTTATGTATTTGTAGGAAATACGGTTACTTTTATTAAAATCGTACGCTCTTAAATTTGGATTAGTTGTTACCATTTTGGAAGAATCGTTGGCTAAATATTTTAAGTTATGATAATATATTCGGAGAGTGATATACTGTTATTAGCCACATACACCTTTTAACCACGGGAGACGTGAAATTGTGCAGAATGAAATATGAGGTACCCAAACATGGAACGGAGGATTTATTTTCGATGAAGTTTACGGTAACGCTTTTGACGTATAATGTCTGTGATAGTTTTCCTTGTGGCACAGAGATAATAGCAATTTTCATAAATTCTTTTTTATTGCACCATTAGTATCGTTCCAATGTACGACCACATGAAACAAATGTTTAATTAGAGGTTTGCCATGATCTATTTTACAGCAACCACATATTTGATGGAGAAAAATGAAAAGAAGACACCTCTTTATAGAAGCTTAGGTTCGATTTAACAATCTTGTCCAAAATTTGCGACACGCAAATGGTTTCTCTGGTTATGCAACCGAGTGGCGAACCTCTGTCAAGTTACGAATGCAACTTCCTATTGAAATTATCTTTTAATTGGTAAAGTCCACGCGATTGTTTCTACCTCTTGATAAAATTTATAATATAATCATATATATATAATTAATATAATTGGAAAATAATATTTAATTGGTAATTGGAAAATTGGAAAATGTGGTATTTAGTATACGAAACTTACAATCCAACTTATCTGATTGACAAATTGAAGATGCAAATTGCAAAACTGGAAACTATTGACTTCGGTATTTGTAAAATTACGAATTTGCATAATTGCAACAAGTTTAAAGATTTTAAATTCCCCAAGTTCTGGGTTTGTTGAAATAACTTGACGATAATTATTGAAATTAAAAATGTTTGAATTTGTAAAATCATTGCGATACAGGAACAGAATATGTACTTTATAAATATTAAATACGTAATACTTATTGATTACATTAGACAACTCAGTTTTCAAGCTAATAGTAGAAATTTTTCTGTTTCATCCCTAACCATTCTGTTTTTCTCGATTTCTTACGTCTCTCCTTCAGAGTGCTTTTAAAGGCAACATATAAGACGAGAGTTCTTATAGGAGAAACTTGCGGTGGCAGTTATGAAAGGCATTTATCACAGTTTTCAAACTCAATCACTCTTATTAGCACCAATACTATAGTATCAATCAGTACATTCATCAAAAGGGATAAATGTCTCATACAACTAATGAAATTATAAATACGCAGATGTTTGGCGTAAAAGAACTTTCTATACGATGCAAATACCCTTGTATTATATACTGAATATTCCAAAATATTTTTCAAATGATATAAAATATTTTAGAAAATTGTTTAGAATATTTTATGAAATAAATTAAAATCTATAATATATTACTTTTCATGAAAAAAGTTTAAATCAATACAAGACGATTCCTGTACTTGAATTCAGAAAGATTTAAAGGTTATTGCTTTGATTTAATGTTTTATATTTCCAAGTTTATGTCAATAATAAGGAGAAATATATTTTTCTTAGCAATAAAATGCATTAGAGACTCGTATAATATTACGATATCACGAATGCAAAGACCGTTTGTTGTTTCTAAAAATAAACGCTGAGTGCTCATACTAAGTTTCATAGCCCGCGGTAACGTTTATATCATATTGGGTTTACGACTAGCGCTCAGGGCACATCATACAGTGACATCTTTCAACGTCGTCAAAAGTCTAGGGAATTTACATGACTTTTAACCTGAATTACCGACTAGGACAGAGTTAACATCATAGCGCACTCTACACTTCAACCGTGTAAGATCCAAAGAAAGCAGTCGATATAAGGTAAACTACTCGTTTTTCATTTACTCCTTTGTCCATCAGTCGGAATTTGCAAAATATGGCGGTCTATTTAAAAAGTTCACAGTTCTGACGAGTTCTATGTAAGTTTTAGCTTAAGAGAACTTCGTTAATATACTTTATCTCTTTGCAACTTGAGAAATATCTTTTATCTATGTGCCTATTTTTTAGTGAAACTTTACTTCTAGGAGATAAATCATTGATAATGTTTACAGAAGAAATGGATGTACTAACTGATCAGAAATATGATTATCCTTTCAGCAGAATATAAATAATTCATATTTGAAAAATATTATAAACATCTTTAAACTAGCAAACGTAGAAAAATATAAAAGTATATATAATTTTCATAGATCGTACAATATAATACATACTTCGAATAATTTATTCATTCATTCAAACCAGTTCGATCATTCAAATGAACAGAAAGAAGAGCGATTACAATAAAGAGTAGGCAAGCTTAACTATCTCAATTATCTCAACACCTGCTATACAATGAAGCGCTGAGAGTTATTGAAATCAAAATCATCAGGTTATTTTAATAGCAAAATTGTCTAAACCGTAATGCAATCTTATTGAGCAAATTTTCACTTTTATTAAAGTAAGAAGAACTCAAAAACTACGAACGATATAGTACGACGCAAATGACGGTACGCAAATGATGGCAAATGACGGTTTCATTGCAAACATAATAATCTACAACCCATAACAAAGATCTGGAGCGATTTCCTGCAGACCTGCCGAACACGTCATCCTGGCGTGTAATAGCTGGCAGCCGGTTCTTTTCTCAACATAACACGATTTGGCCCTGTTTAACCCTGATATTACATCAACGTTTAATCCTAGATCTGGACATGTATTCGACCATGAAAATGTGAGCCACATTCAAAGGTTGACAGTGCGCAGATTACAAACTGCATTAATTACGTGCTGGAAATATATCTGGAGGCACTATGTTTATCGTTATATCTACATCGACAGATCGCTACTTTCATTGCTACTTTGATCTACCTATTCTTATAAAACTACTCCAATTTGATGCATCAAGGATTCCAATTTTAAATGTCTGTTATTATTAAAACACAATATTCCTTACAAAACAGTATTTACATAAACTGTCCTAGAATAGGTGGTACAACCAGGCAAAAGCTCTGTTGAGTAGGCGTGTGCTTGATTCACTTCTGTAATAAAATTACTTTAATTCAGTGCGCGTTGAACGCATCCTATGGAGAATTAATTATCAACAAATTTGCGTATGGCCAATTAATTTTTAAACTCTATCTTCTCATAAGCATAGCTTCAAATAAGAGTTTTTATTTTTATTCGACTTGTTTTCGCGGATAACCTCCTGTTTGAGTAATTGTGTCTATTAATTGTTAACCGTAAATTGGTTTACTTTAGACCATTAGTATGTCATTAAGGAATTATTGTAGTTATTAATAATTAATTTACGTTAAAATCATCCAATACGTTCGTAATAAATGCAGACAGTCCATTTCATCCACTTCATAAATTTCTAATATCTCATAAAACAACATAACAGTGAAATTACGCTAATAGCGAGGTTAATAAGGACATGTAAAAGTGTTTAGATTAGTGTCGCGCAGTGTGCTTATTACCACGAACGTGTTAATGTCAATCCATACAGCGAAAATACTTAATTTATGCTGGGTTTATGATCCGAGCCGCGTCACAGTGACGTGTCGTTTAATGTCCGCTAATGATACATATCGGATGATGGAAGGTAAATACGGAAGGTCCACAAATTCATGTATGTATTTTGCTCGAATAGGGGAGAGTAAAGAAGCGAGTAAAGATGAGCGACTACAATGGGCAGGGATTTTCGGTGTGTAAGGGGTGAAAGCACGCCGCGAAACGAAAAGGCTTTCCGACGCAAATGAAAAAGTTAGGATCATCGCGGTGATTTCGTCTTTTTTTATTCTCGGTCTGACAAAATTACTCACGATCTCCGAGATCTCTGAGCATAATTCTATGATACTGGAAAGGATGGAGGCTAACGGGGGTTGCGTCGGATGAAACGCAACTCGGGTAGATTAAACCGGAGACGCTTTTGGTAATTGACGAGCGTCTTCTGGCGACGTAGGTGGTGTTTCGTTTTAGATTCGCCTGCTCTGTTGCAAGAAATGCGGAAAATTATAGAAATTGCCAGGAATATTATAGGAATATATTAAGATTATCACCCATTTGAATATTCCGCCCGAATTTCTTTAGAAAGCGCTGGTTGTTGTACTAATTATGAGAAATATCAGTTGAATGTCCTGCAATTTATAGACAATGGATGCTTATGCAAATTTAAATTTATATAATTTCTACGGTTAATATTCTTTAATTATACATTTAGTTGTTGTGTGTTTTATTGTGCACTTTCTTTTTAAGGGAAAGGAGGTTATTCTTTATTGGAATATTAAACTTCCCTTGGTTTCTTAAAAAATGCACATAGAGTAGTGAAAATTGCAACTCATTTTCCTCATCATAAAAATTAAGTTCTGGCTTAATAAAGTGCATTGTGAAGCTAAACATGTTCGGGGCGCATAAAGTGTCTGAAATACGCTTACAAGCTGCATCACGATCTTTTAAAGAAATATACCGCAAGAAAGTATATCAACTAACGAAGTATCTTAATCGAATGGAACTACGTGGGAAGAATCGACTTGAACATCGACAAGCTTTTCTGCACGAGATATATTATCTATGCTTCGGCTATAACTTTAAACACGTTCCTCTCACGAAGAAAGCTTTTTTGTTTACCATGACAACCAATCTCTCTATCAAACGAACCACTATGAACCTTCTCTAATAAAAATTATCATTAAGCAATAGCAAATCCATATGTTAACCAACAGGAAACAAATAAGCACAATTGAGGAACTTCCACAGTAACTCAAAGGAGTTTGAATATTTTCGTAAACCACTATAAATCAAAAATCAAAGTAAGCAAGTCAAAAGTAAGCAAGTGTTCACATCTTACTTTCAGTGATAATGTATACAGCCAGCCATAGGCCAGTCATGTATTAAAAGCTCAATCAATAACTTTTGCTTTATTTTACATTAGAATATAAATTAAAGAACAGGTTTATAATAAAATACTTAGGAAATAAAAGCAGGGAGTAGCATCCAATTTGTACTAAATGTCAGTTGTTGTTCGAATACTTATAGTCTACACTGGATGTTTACCATAAATCTATAGGCTCTTTTTCTGAAAGCTCCTCAATCACCATCTGGACAATTACTTCAAGTATCGCTCTCACATTTTTCAAACCCTTCGAATACTTTCCCGAAACAATTACATTTCTACCTTCGTTTCAAGTAACAAATTGACGAACGTTACTTACGCAACAAGCTCGTTGGAAGCAGCATTTCTCTCGCACAATTGCTTCGCTTTTGCCATCGGAACAACGGCTACCTGAACATTCCGCGAACATACAAAGTAGCTGAAGCAACCAGCGCGGAGGGGGTTTAGAAAAAGAGAGAGGGATTCCTCCGGCTTCGGTTCCAGAAGCGCAGCTGTCGAGCGTGGCCGCGCGGACAGCCGCACGATTCTTGGCCGACGCGGTTCTCCGGCCAGTTTGCGTGCTGAGCGTGGCGCGCTCGGTTGCTTACTTCTCGTATCTTCGACAGCCTTCAGATCGCCGAGATATCTGTATTCAAGCCGTATAAAATCGGGTCCTGTATACGTTGCCACCAAAATCGCGAACCGGTTGAATTTGTTTTAAGCCAGAGAATTTCTCCGAACGAGACTCTAATTACTGTGATAATATTGAAATGTAACAGAATCGTGTAGTTGCAATTGTCAAGTATGCATCGTAACTTTCCTCTCCTAAAATGACGTTTAAAAGTCGCATTTAAAAACGGAAGAAAAGAAAATGAATAGAAAAGAAAATTAATGACTGGAGATTGTTTTGTAAAATAGAAAAAAGTAGATGATATAAAATGTGTATTAGCTCAAGCGTTGAAAATCATTCTGCAAGTCTAAATTGCAAAATCTTCAACCGGATGATTCATGAAACGCAATTGAACACGTAATTTGACTGTCGCGACATAATCTCGCATTTTCGCTCTGGTGGACAGTAAGTAAGGAATCGGGGATCCTTTGGTGGAGGGGAAATGGAAGAGGCAGAGGAGACAGAGAATCGACGACGAAAACGGCGAAGACGACGAAGACGCGAATGGGAAGAGGCTTGAGAACACCGGATAATGGCTGCCTCTCGCGTCGATTTGAAAATCGGCGACGATCGAACGACAGCCAATAAGTCATCGCTCCCCTGTGAATTTCTGACTTCAGAAGATTCAAGTGTCACCAGCGATATCGAGAGAAAGCGAAGGATCGCGAATAAAAATGACGGAATGAGAGGACTCGTCGTCGTGGAGAACCATCGTAGGACATCCAGCGAGGACGTCCAAGGACAAAATTTGACGGTTCACGAACATCCAGATAAAAACAAATCGCTTCTCGTTCAAGATGGAAGGAGCAAAAGTACGAGAACCACAGAACTTGCTGACAAACCGAAAAGTTCCCGGCAGCATGACGCATACAAGTTTCCCACTGAGCACAAGCGGCTCAGCTCAAACTTCAGGCCCGATAACTCAATACAGATTAAGAAACAGAGGGTCGCGAAGTCGAAGAAGAAGCCGGAGAACACGCAGACATCGATCTCTGGGGTCATCTATAAATTAGTAGGTTCGACCAGGCAGCGTGGATCGAAAGAGAACGTTGGTAAAAAGAATCGACGCGAACTTTCACCTCGATATAGACCACGGAATCACGCGAATTTGATCGTTGATACGACGGAAGGTACAATTGAGAGAAGGTCTCGAGCAGAAGTGCCTCGTAAACTCGCCGATTCTACGAGAGACAGACCGACAATAAAAGGGCGCGAGGACATCGAGAGGAGGGTAACTCGATCATACACGAGCCAGGAAAGTCCTCGTGTCAGTGAACCTCGATCCTCCAACGACGTGACGCCTGTTCGTAAAGTCGGAAAACATGTTGGCCAAACTAAGTGTCCAAATTGTGATGAACCGCATCTTTCTTACGAAAAGTCTTATTTGCCTAAATATTCCGGATTTTTAGAGTGTGAAGGACTAGCGTACGAAGAGAACTACGTAAAGGAGACGAATGGAAAGAAATCAAAGCACGAGACCCCTGTTGCGTCGTTGCTATATCACAGCAGGTCTTTGCCACGATTATCTGTACACGACAGTGGTGTCGCGTGCAGTGGAAACGAACAATCGCCTGCCGCCGGCCACGCGCACAATTCCAAACAATTGCTAACTGATTTAAAGCAACTGCATACATTGAAACAACATTATTATCCGGAAGGAGGCTGGGGATGGGTCGTGATGTTTGTTGGCATGCTGGTGCAGATGCTGTCCTATGGAGTACATGGGGCCAGTGGCATCTTCCTGCAGCAGGTGGCTGACAAGTTTGCCCACACTGTGTACTGGGAGTCAGGTTAGTTTGGAGATAGTGTTCCGAAGATTTGGTTGAGGGGATAAGAATATTATTTGGTACGATTTATAGATAGATGATTTATATACAATGGTTCGTGTAGATGTTTGTACACTTACAAAATTTTTCTCGCGTGTCATATGAAAGATTACCTATATATATATAAATTATATAAAAAATTTGAAAGTATATATACAGTATCTACAAGAAGTATATGCGCACTATTTTATTTATTATAACATTTACGTAGTAATTAATTATGTCCAAACATATTAAAATTACACGTTCGTAACACTTGTATTTCCGTGTATAATCTTCAACCCGCTTTTAATTTACTATTCAAACTTTATAATAAATTCGCTATTCAAACACCATACGTATCAGTACCTCGTGTTGCAACAGGACGATGTACAAGTACCAATTTAACGTTCAGTTTCAAACAATCTATTCACGTGTATGTAGCCATTTGCTCGCCCTATTCGATCATCTACTCATTTGCATAACAAATCGATCGACGAATCGTTGAAACCGTAGTAATGCCGATTTTTCTTATGTTTTATTCAACATTAGACTTACGCGAAGCCTGCATGTTTCTAACATATTCGATATAATAGTAAGCTGAAGCAGCATGTTTCTTTCACTTTTATTCATTTAATACTATAATATTTTTATAAGGTTTGGGTTAGATACTAACCACAACAGGTACATATATTTTGTCAAGAGTATCTCCGTCTCTTTGATTAATTATGAAGAAAATAATTTAGAATGTGTCATTTCACTTGGTTTAGTAATTCTTTAATAAATCAATCAGTAATAAAATCCAAATATATTAACTAACATAAATAATTGAGGAGCAAGAAAAAGGAGCAGAAGAAGGAAATGAGTAATAAAATTGGAACATTAACTACCGATAGAGTTTCAGTCTGTTCCAATTCGGCCATAAAACGGCGCAGAACGTTATCGCGATTGAAAGGGGCAGAAAGTTGGAACGTTGTGGGAATAGTCGGTGAAATTAAAGAGCGTCAGCTGGCTGGGCCGTGTGAAACAAGGCTGAAATCACGATGCATCTTTCACCTTGTTGCCCGTCCACTAGCGCTTTGTCTGCGCGCGACTGTTTCTCTCGTTTCCGTGGCCACGGAACGTGCATGGTCGGGCACGTATATCGCTCTTTGGCGAATGTCCAAGCAGTACGAGTGTCGCCGAGTATTCTTACATCTGCCGCCTAATAAACGAGATATGAATCGCGCTAATTATACATCACACCTTCTCGCCGTTCATTTACTTTGGTTCGTGGCTACGCTTGGAGAAAAAGACGCGGATGAATGCCACTTGGCAAACGTTCCACCTCTTGTCGTTGGCAAACTTTACGAGTCTTCGATGAGTTATCAAGAACATTGTAAGATTATAGTAGTAGCTTTCGTCGCAATATGATTTTCTACACATCTTTGATTCCTATCTGTGTAATTGATGATATGAAATAGTCGAGCTTCTTACAATTACAAGTCAAACTGATCAACTCCATCCTTTACCTCCTATCTTATATAACATACAATTATTCATACACATTACCTAGTATATAAAAAATAATTTAAATATATGAAACTCATCAGTACTCTACATGATTCGATTGTGACTGATAAGAAAAGATTCTAATGATATCGAGTTATTAGGAACTTAGTAATGAATGTAATATTTGGGTTTATTGAGTTTATTCTATTACGAATAAAAATCTATTTTTAATTGTTTTATGTAAGAAGAAAGATCAGAGTTAATTGTAAATTCTAAATGATTTCAAGGGGCATAGCAACTTCTGATGAATTGAAGTAACATGGAAAGGCAAATATGAATATGTATTTCAATATATTCTAGTTGAATCAACAAACATAAGTTTCTCAATACACTTTGCGCACCATAAGCGACATGTTGGCGAAACCACAGGGAAAATCTACACAGGCCCGCGATGGTGCCGGCCGGTCTAATAATCCTTAGAAAATATTCGCAATTCTAAGGAGATGGCGCGTTGTCCTTTACTGTTTCTCACACGTGGCCCAGTTATCTCTCGAAACGGAAGCAGGCGTTCCCTTATCGAAATAGTAATAGCTAAACTGAATTGGAAAGCAGACGGCTATTCAATTATCATAAAACACACGAATGAAACGTGGAAACAATATATTTTTGCTCGCTTTCCTTTCATAAAATATCCATAACGATTTCCAATTTAATGATATTTTACTGATATTGCCTACGATCAGATTAAATAAAGAAACCCCGATTTCAGGTGTTATAAAATTAAATTTATAGGTAGACACAACTTTACCAAGAGGTCTCGACAATTGTATTTACTACACAAAATTCTATAAATCTGCACACTAAAGCTACATTTATTTGAATTCCATTTATTGAATTGAAATTTTAGTTATTACCCAGTTAACTCAGCTACTGATTGATCTTTTACCCTCAAGAATTTATTATGATACAATCGATCAGCAGTCGGACCAGAAAATTTTGAGAAACTCTTTAAAGCAACATTTTCTCCAAAATTCCTACAGACATCAGTAATTTCTTAAAATTTCACCCACGGCTTCTTTCGAACTCGTTCCACTAACGAAGCTGCAGTAATGGTTTATGAATCGGCCAATAAAGACGAATTGTTCTCTCGCCTTTACGTCATCCTCGGGTGCTAGATGTCAGTGAAACGATTCGAAGACTTACCGTCTAGGAATGACGTCATGATAGAACGTTGATCCTGTTCTCGTTTGAGAAAGCGTCGTTCATGAGTGCGTGCACACTTGAGAGCAGGTGAGGGACTCGATTATTCAGGTGGGCCTAGTTCCTATTCGAAGACGACCAGAACGCTCCAAATCACACGATCGAGAGCAGAGTTCCAGCTGACTCGGTGACTGCTCTTTGCTCGAAATCCATGAGAGACTGTTCCTTTAATTATGTTTATTGTAAGGTATATTAAATTCAGAAAGGTCGATCGTACGAATTATGACACGTTCGCTCAATTTTCCCTATTTTCGGCTATTTTCGTCGGTGTCGTGACCTCGTTATGAAAACGGAAGGTAGCGGTTGATAAATTGCTGGCATTTATGTAAAATAGTTGAGCCACGTGATTTTCATATTTAAGTAGCATGAGATAAAATGGGGACCAGGTAATTAGAAATTGAATAGACAACAAAATTTGGAGGTTTTATCTGTTCAGGAGAAACGTGCGGAAAATTCTAAACTGTTGTTTACAGCGTCTAGTTATACGAGGTTGGTTTATAATATTTATAATATTAAATCCTAACATTTGCCATATGTGTTACATACCAGTCGATAGCTTCTACTCTCTTTTTTAATATTAATGAAATATAAATACCTGTATAATTTTATGTTTCCTCTTTTAAAGACATTTGTATTGATATCAGATACCGCTTCCTAACGAAAATACTAGTATGATAATGTCATAATAAAGATAATTCTTTAGAAAGAACCTTCCTTGAATGGAAAGATCTTTAGTATCTACTTCGCCAGACCTCGCTTCGATCCCTTACCATCTTCTTTTATTTACCGTGAAACTACTATCGGATCTACTTATTCTATAACAACGTGAAACAGTGAAAATGTTTCGAACATTGCTTTGCATCAAAAACAATTGATTTCTTCGAGCAACAAATTCACAAATTATCGGAACATTAGGTAGAAATTATAAATAATAGTGGAAAATATTTAATTAATCAAGTCATCTTAAATAATTATGAAAAAATTATAGCCTTCAATCGCAAAAACCACAGAAATTTATTGATCAGCGTAACTTTTTTTTAACGGAAGTGCAGGTAAGACAAAGCATTTGATAACCTTTCGAAATACAATTCTCCAATGAATAATTATTTTTACAGTATCAGGTCAGGGATCCGTCAGATGAATTTACACAGTTTCCTATTCATGGCCGAATTAATTCGACATTATAATTCCATCACTGTCACTGTCGAAAACTTTCACGGTAGATAGACAGATCGCCACCCACATGCGTTCGCAGCGCAAAGCTATCGATCAAATCGCATAGAACAGAAATCTCGAGTGCCGACTTTATAATCGTTACTGGTATGAATTCCAGTTAATAAGAACACTCTTAGAAAAAGAACAGAGAGTAACCATGTGTACGTTTAAAAAGCATGACGCAGGCTTTAACGAGGCTGTCGCATTCTTAGCTGCGCTATTAACCACATACGGACCGCGTAAATAGCCACACTCGCTTTAGGTGGGCCAGACGATTACAAGAAAAACATCGATCACGAATTCGATTAATTACTGAATCCACAGAAACTTCATTTGTCTTTGATTCCTGTGAATTCTTTTCTTTTTAACCTAAGATGAAGAAAATAAACGAATTAATAGCTCAGCAAACGTTCTCTCTTTTAGAAGCTTAGGTTTCTAAACTTATACGAAAAAATATGTTGCGGGGCATAATTCTAAATAAATTAAATATATTATTAATGCTCGTGCAAATGTATATTTCCTTAGGATGAAAGTAGACCATTTAAAGTAATACTCGATATATTATATCGTACATTTCTTATACATTTTGCTCATTATACATGCATATCGCGAACTAGTTATAAAAGTTCTAAGTTCCACTAAATTATTTCAATTAGAACAGTTTGATAATTCCCCAATTATTTCTTTTGTTCCTATTTCGGAATTACAAATATTATAGAATTGTTCTCGACGCAGTGGCAAGAGAGTTTTTCGGGTATGAAGTTGCGATTGCGTTATTTAGAAAGTTAAATTCGAGGAAATGCGTGCGTGCGTCAAAGTGGTTGACTGGCAGGTATAAGTATGTGAGCGTGGGGGGATGAGTGTTCTTAAGCGTGGATAGTGCGTTGTGAGAGGGAAGGTTTTAGACAGAGTAACAAGCTAAGGCGGAACTTTGTGCGAAACTTCGAGAGCAGAACGAGTTTTAAGAACTTACAATCAGCGTTTAAGAGGAGCTTGCCTGAACGAGACCCAGCCTGGCATTCTCATTTATTTCATTGCAATTATACTGTTTTAAGATTCATGCAAACTTTTAATTTTCCTCGCTCGAACTACACACTATCGTGATACACGTGGAAGAGTTTATTTCAAGAGTATTCAGTCGGAACAATTGGTAATTCCTTTTATGGATTTGATTTTATAAGCACTTTGTTCGTAGACACATCAATCAACTAACACATACAATGTTCCACTTTTGATGAATGCCAAAAGACATACGTTTGTATATGTAAAAGTTCACAAGTTGAAATTATATGTGAAGGAAAAATTCGCATTGCCAGTTTAAAACCGATACATAAAATGATCTTCAGGAAGATGAAACTATTCGTTAAAAAGAGAATGAAATAGAATTTTGTTTCGCCAGACTTGATCACAGTCAATTGAACGAAAAAATAATTCAGTCCTTGGCCTATCACAGTCGAAGTTATTATTTCACTCACACAAGAATGACAGTACACGCAAACCAAGCCCTTCTAAAATTCTATCAGATTAAAAATCCCCCTCTGTATTCCCCTGTGTCTCTTACAACATGTTCCTCCGTCTGATCAGGAACCCTCTTCCAATAAGGCGCGAAACAGGCACGCTGTCAGATAGAATTCGTCACTTACAACACAAGCATAAAACGCGAAATACAAGGAACAAACAGAGAAACCTGCAAAGTGGAGAGATGGAAGGAACGCGATAAAAGTGTTCTTGAAATCGTCCCCTACCGCGAATATGTAGATGCGCTATTTTTCATACAGCCTGTTACGCGATACCTTCACGTTAGAATTCTTTGAAATTCCCGCCTGTTAGGGAGCGAGCTCTGCTAAGTTCAAATTCCTCCTGGGTAGGTTTTCGTTCGGGGACGCGGATTATTGTAACGGCGTAGATAAAGAAAAGTGGCCTTCGCGGAAGAAAAGAGAATCCCAGCTAAGAGGATTCTGGTATCAACGACGATGGGACGAAGCTCGTTCCACGGACGTTAACAATCAAACGGAAATGCCTTGGATCTCGTGAAATCTACCGGCTTGCGTTGCTCGCAGATTTTTCTTCATTTCTTGCGAAGATTCGTCTCGCGGTATTGCTTCTTCGTCGCAGTGGTTACAAAGAAAAAGCGAAATTACTTTCGGAGGTTACGCTGGGAAGTAGAAAATGCCCGATAACTACTGTTAGATAAGTTCACAAGGGAAACAGTTGCAATAATTGCATCTTCTTATCTGAAGGTGAAATTGATAGAGAAACTTGGGAATCACAAAATAGAATCACTGAAGATTAGAAAACAATTGGATCTTGCTTAGAAACCAGTTAGATTTAATGCGATCAGTACGAGTGTAAATTAAACCTTTTGTATTGTAATTGGCGATTACTCAAAGATAAATTTCAGAGTTTTAAATGGTATCTTGTTGGAATTTAAATTTATTGTGTAGGTATTATTAGGTGTCAAATATTAAGGTACACAAAAATATGTCTAAAATTCAGTTATTGTTTCTATTAGAAGGTAAGGAATACTTTGAAGATATAAGGATTAAGTTATAAAACTGTAACCAGTTAACAGTAAGAAAATAATAATAAATGATCTGACATATTATTCTTCGTATTATTGGGCATATTTGCGCAATAATTTACTAGCTACTATTAGTACTACTATTAGTAAATTGATAACTTTACATACTTTTGCATCTGATACTGTAAATGCAAATAAGTACACATACTTCTTAATTAAACAGATTAGAAACAAGTTCTTAGAACAACTTGGAACTCCAAAAGAACCAAAAGATACTAGCTCCAGTTCCGCAAACAGTTGGCCACGATCGAGCCAAACGTCAAACAAGTCTCGGTTCCCCGACCGGTCTAACTTATTTTCGTTGCGAGCTACTTTCACGGTCGGAGCGATTGCCCCATTTTATCCACATGTAATTTCTGACGTCACAACACGACGTTCCATGTACGGTGTATCACGACGACGTTACTGTCAACCGCGAATATGAACAGCGACGAGAGGGAGAAGCTGTGTGACGCGTGTTGGAATGAAGTTTGCGAGATGTAATTCGCGGACGGGTCTTTTGCTCGTCAGCCGTTACATGCGTGACAGAGCAACGATGCACGCGCGCTGTTCGCGACGCAAATTGCCCGACATAAAGTAATGAGAGATACGAGGCGCGTAAAAATACCAGGACGAGAATCGAGGCTGCGAACGAACGAGGAAAAAATTGTCGTTTGAGGAAAAGATGGAGAGCAGATTTATTGGGGAACGAGAACGGATACGTCAAGAAAACTTGACGTTTTGTGCCACAGAACAGGAAAGAGCGCGCTATACGAGTTGGGGGAAACGTTTAAAATGCCTGAAACGCAAGACGACGCGACATCGCGATTATTTGAATTTGTCTTGAAATGAGGAAAATGCTCGAGATGCTTGGATACAAGGGGTTGTGGAAACTGAAAGAGCTTGATGTTTGATGGGGCAACTGTTTTGCTAGCTCTGCTTCATTTCAATTTCATTTTTTAAGTAATATACTTTTCTGTTCTTTAAAAAGTGAGTCAGCTATTCACGTTCTAAATTTTATAATAACAAAAATCAATATATATATATATAAAAATGAAATTTAAATACCAAGAATTATTTAGTGACATTTTATGATTTGTTAATGTTCATATAATAGATCTAAGCTTCCTTGCGTTATGATTTATTAACTGATAATTATTGAAAAACAAATGATAAGACGTAAATTATAGGCTTATCTTACATAGTTCTTACGATTTTAAGTAGAATAAGACGATCAGTATATAACGTGACTTCTATTGGACAGATTCTTGTAATTTTAAGTAGAGACAATCACTTGTACAACTTTACTTGTCCAGAAGAAAAAAAATATGTTATACAAAAGAAGGTATTACTGCTTGTAATTTACGGTCAACTGAATTTAGCTCAATTGTACTTCACAATTCAGCTTTATCATTCAAACGAGATAAATTAGGAATTGCAGGAACCTTCTCAACGTAAACTTCCTGTGCTTAGACTTCTTGATATTAATCCAAAAATACAATCGGAGAACGTTTTCCAGAAATCATCGACTGACATTTCGAAATAAAATTCTATGGAAGACTCGTAAAAAGAAACATGAAGTTTCATCGTGTCATAGGAGACATCCTGTCCAGATGCGCTCAGTTCTGAAACGCATTCGTAAATCCTTCAAATTTCGGCGAACGAAACGACTTACAGGCTGCCGTCAAATCCTTTTTCTCTTTTTCCAGACATAACATTTACCCGCGAACTTTCCTGTTCTTTCGGCAAATTTACATCGCCGGCACTCTGCTTCTAGTTTTCTTCTCTTTACGAAGAAACGTACAAACGCGAGCATGTTAAGCAGCAACAATCTTTAATTGAGCCTTCATCTAATGGCAATTGCAACAATTGCGACCGTATAATTGATTTTAAGGTAATTTTAACTGGATCTCGTGACTTCTGATCGTACTCTTAACCTAATAAACGTGCTTCGTTGGCAAAGTAAGCGTGATGCGTTTTAAAGTAGTCGAAAATAAAGCTCTCGCTGTGGAAATGGTCGTTGTTTGCATAGTTACGTTAAAGAAAGTATAAAGAGAAATAAGTGATGAAAATTGTAATTTACGTTTAAAGTACTGTTTGTTCCAATTAGAAGAACATAAAGGGCTTTTAAACCAATTCTACAACTATCTATTTAGAAGATCCATGGTTTCACTACTTGCTTGGTTAGAAACTAATAACAACTTGTAATTCGCAGACTTTTCTTCTAATGCTGATATCAATAAAATAGCATTTAACGAATATTCATTTCAATTCGAAATATTACTAATAAACTACTATTTGTCTGTTCCAATTCTGAAATCATCTACAAAAACATAAGTAGAATATTACACACTTAAAACACCAGTTATCTGGCCGAATTTCGCAATTGGGGCAAAAGGGAGCGGGTATAGATTTCAGGAGCGCAGAAACAGAGTTTATTTCTCAGCGTACGGAGGAATTACGTTGATTTACATCGAACGAGAATAAAACTGGACTAAAATGCTCAGGAGAAGCGGCGTAAAAAAGATGCTTAAGAGACAGTGACGTTGTTCGAGACTCGTGTATCACCGTGCGCGACTCGCGTGTCCGTTTTTAAACGCTATAAAAATGACCGTCGAACCTCGTGATAAACAGAATTCTTATTCTCTTTGACAGTTATACTTTTTCCAGTGGTCGTGCTCAATTTACTTTCGCCGACTATATTGCGCATGGTCGCTCGTAAATAATTTTTAATATAGTTTTCCACGGTTGGTATATTATGTCTGTCCTCCCGGGCGTAGTTAAGTTCATTTCGGTGAAATACTGGGAATTTCCCTCTCGATGCGCCCAGGTGCTCGTATCTTTAAATAAATTAGAGCACATTACAAAGATTACCGACAATTCTTTCTGTATTATTTCCGGTTATCGTAGTTATTTCCTGACCATACGCTTAGAACCCTTACCTCGAAGGGGTAAAGCAACATGTTGTTAATATTAGTAGGAATATTAACGAACCAATGCTCTCACGGATATCCTCCGACTTCCAGTTCATTGCGAATCATTTTCACTCATTTTCACGATATCCTACAGGGACTTGCGAATAAAGGAAGTAAATCGTGACGTTGTTCCAGTACTCGTAGATAAGTAAAGTGAAAAAAATGTAAGTTTGGAGTAAAGAGAGTTCGAAGTTTCAGTACTCTTTTTTATATTGAAAACTTTAAATTAAATGTAACAATTAGAGAGAGAAAATTCAGAATTCTTAATTTGATTTCTTTTGCCGAATCGCTTCTTTTTCAGTTCTTCGACTGATATCGTTAGATTTGAATGCTTGAGTTAAATTAGACTAATTTTCTTCTGTGTTCTATATTTTATGTAGTAATGTTATACAGTCTACGTATACCAATATCGTCATATTCAACCCAATGGTGCCAATTAATGGTTAAAAATATTCCTTTCACTCCTGAAGTGCATACAAAAAGTCATAAAGAACCAAACAAAGATTACTTGAATGAAAGCACAATCTTCAAGGTGCAAGTACTTCGACGTCATTGCCCCAATTGAGAAACCTCGGAATAGAAATTCTATTTTTCACTGGGTTAATTCCATTCGAAGTGCCAAACATATTCGTAAACCAAAAAATATAGGGGGAGACATTTTGTTAAATTAATCAAAACATTCGTATGAAAATGTAAAGATAAATCATAAAGAAAATTTTGTTATTCTTTCTACACGTATCATGTATTTTTAACGATATTCAAACTACATATATATTAAATAAACAAATAATGACTATGATAAACAAATGATATCTTATGTGGAATAATGACAAAATTGGCAACTTCTATCTAAATCTACAGAATGATATTATTGCATACAATAATATACAGTTGATCCAGATTTCTTGTCCAGATGATACAAGTGTCTCCATTGAACGACGTTTCACCATTCCGTTACTCTTACCGACGAAAGTGAACGCGAGTTTCGTTTCGAGCGGCGATCTATAAAGGTTCTGAGATAACTGACATTGGAAGGTGAAGTTCTCGTTTTTCGTCGACGTATCTCTGGTAGATTGTGTGAAAAGAAGCAGGTCGATCTGACGAAGACTGACATGTTAAACTGGGTAGAAATTCGACGATTACGAATGCGTGTCCTCATGAATGAAAGATGTCGCAGCATGTAATTATAGGAGCTTGGGTCGCTATGTTTTGAACGGCGTTTACAATTTTAGATCGGTGTTTGGAACGTGGAAACATACCCGTTGACAGTGATTCATTTACCGCGATCGTCAGCGTGAAGGATTTATTTTATGATACTTCGTGTTGACAAGTATATTAAAACTACCGGCTATTCTTGTAATATATATAGTCGATTTCTTCTAAATAAACATTTTGATATATTTTCCATGTGAAAAAAATATTAAAGATGTTAAAATCCAGAAGTTTATTATTAGCAGGTTAGTGAATGTTTAGTCAAAACATATCGAATTAGAAACTTGAATTTAGAATTAGTGTTTCAGTCTCGTTGAATAAACTTGTTTTAGTGAAAGTTATTACAATCGCAGCAAATGGAGTCGTCAAGTGTATCCAATATTTAAGTCGTGTAAATTGTTTTAATATCTGATGTCATGCCTCATTGATCTTTTAATGCGTGCAAGTTATAAAAACGAGAGAAAGTAACCTTTCTGTTTTCGGAATAATCAATTAAGTATGCAATGTCGAAAAAAGTTGATAGCAAATCTTGAAAATAAAATTCGCATTCTCCTTAAACGAAAAAAAGAAGGAAAATTAAGTTACTAGAATCAGAGTTTCAGCAATTAAAATCTCATTTATATGGTTCAAATAGGCAAAAAGCACTATTCAGCCAATTCCAAAATTCATATTCCGTAAATTCCCAAACACGGGGCAACCCTCCGATTTCCATTGTCAGATAAACGACATTAAAATTATAAAGAAATTTTGTCCTTCCCCATCGTCGATATATCATACAACGGAACATTTTCTTCTGGCGAAATCGAAGGGGATGCCCGTATCTTGCAGACGCTCCCTTTGACCACTTCGTCATCAAGTGTACATAACGCCAACGCCTTCTGTCAAAAGCATTGCATCGTCCCCTAGCGAGAGCCAACAGAAGCCGAGTGCAAAAAGTGTTGGGTGTAACCCTCTATACGGAAAAATATTCGACGTAAAAAAGAGGGGCCAGGATCCTTTCCCTCGCTGTCACCTACAGAGAGATTATAACCGTTCCTATATATCTGTGTTAACGTTCAATCAGACTCACCACGTATAAACGCGGCGCGTAAGAGTGACGAACTGTTCTGGAGTCATTGCTTTCACGAAAGATTCGACCGCCTTCCATGGGATAAACGAGTTGCATCGTCGGATCAGGAAAGTTTCCTTCTGTGAAAACTGGTTGCCTCGTGGAAACCGTAGCTTGAGTCATTCTAGTTTACTATGTGAAAAAGCGTTCGTGCGTTGGAAATTCGATGGGATACGTCGACCAACTTCTAGTTCATGTCTCTTCTTTAATGCGTGAATTTTGTGAAACGAGAATAGTTTATACACTATTTTTTGAAGATATATGTATTCTTGAACTCGCCAGAAGTTTCTATGAAAATTTTGATGTAAAAGTAGAAAATTGGACAAAATGTGGAATACAAACTTGGAAATTTCTACTCAAGTGATTTAAGAAAGCGAAATGAAGAGGAAATTTTGATAATGACGACTGAAATCTTAAATCACTGATGACAAATGCATGAAAAAGAAGATGAGATTGATGTGGTGATGTTATACTCCAGAGTAGAATATCATTTAAAGAGTGCTGACTTGTATTGGAGAAGGAAAGTGCCAGCTTCCGGTAAAATATCTGTCCCTCGAGTTTATCCGGTTTAGATAAGTCGAAAAGCAGAGATCAGAATGAGAAACCTTCTTTATCGGCTCTGAAAGCTTGCAAGCTTAGTATTCAAATGTAGGCGTGGATGATGTATAAGCTAACAATACATTTTTGTGTAGCCAGACTTGGCAGCTGCTGTCTCCACTTTACCACTTTACCACTTTACCTGTTACCGATTCGGTATGAAATACAATTACAATATCCCTGATATATACATGTTTGTTTTCTTAGCGACAGTATATCTAAAAAAAATGAAATAGAATAGATAGTAACATTAAAAGTTACTAAAATGACTTAGGTATTATATTAGATTTTGATACCAATGTTTTGGTTTTTTATATGCAAAAATTTTGGAGAATGAGAATAGTAACTTGATTGCTGTGAAAATACTCAGTCATTATATTAACTGTCATAATAATGGTTATTAAAAATAATTTTTTGAAATGATCATGTAATATCATAAGTGTAAATTATAAAAATTTCTACTTTACTTTAAATGTGTGAATAGAATAGTCAAAATCTAGTAGCCAGCACCCTCAGCTAGTTGATAGCTCATGTCGACCCTATTCACATCTTAGAGTCACCCTAATTAATTTCACGATCTGTCTGATACGAAGCTTGAACAGTAAATGAGCTCGTACCACGATTTCACGGTCCTTATATAGACAGTGGCCACTACCTTCAAGACGTGACGCAATAATATATACTGCTGCCACAATAAATAATTGTTATAGCTGTATCAACACATTATTTATTAAGTTTCATTCAAGTTTCTTTCGACAATTTTTTCTCAACAATTTATGACAGGTATGATACTTTACACATTCCTTCGTTAATTAAAGTTACCTTTACATTTCCATGTTATTAATTATGGAAATGTGAGTGAAATGTAAATGAATGTAAATGAACTATGGAAATTAAATGGCATATGGCTACGTCAAAATATTCTTTTACCTTTTTAAGGTACAAGAGTAGTAGGTACAACAAACAAAAACCATTAAATTTAAATAGTCATCATAAAAAATCAGGGCTGTTAATTATCGTTTTTGATTAGTGATTAATTACAAGTTTCTTTTAAGTACAAGTGGTCAAATTTATTGTCTCGGGAAGAATATTTTTGTGTATTTACAGTATTAGCTTACGATGCCAAAAAGCAAAGTCACACGTTAATGCACAAAGTAGCATTTTAGTCAAATCGATAGTCCCGGAACAAAGGAAATCCTCACGCGACTGAAAGCTATACAGTAGTTGAACAAACATCAACAAAAAGCTTTCTTCCACATATGGTAAATACAAATATTCGGGCAAAACCCTTAGCTATCTCTTAGCAAATTAAGAACATGATTTTTCCCCTGTAAATATGAATCTTGGTAGTGAAATGATCAGACTCATTCTCTTTTACCTCTATCGACGACTTGCTGATATATCATAATACTTAATCTTTACTTATCTAATTAAGCGTTCTTTCTTAAAATTTATTCAGTTATTTAATTAAATTTTTGGCTTCTCAAAGACCACATTTGTCTTTTACTTTACTTACATATTTAACTTTTATTTAATTAACGAGGAACATAAATAATTCATCTTGTAAATTCATTATAAAATTATAAAAGCATTATTATGTATGTAAACGTTGAGTTTGTGGAAGCAATTAATTTAATAAATTAAGTTGCGTACTATTTTGAAAGTCCGTGACAGTTTGCATAGAAATCAGCCAAAATTTGAAATTAGAAAATTGGAATCCAGAGATTTCTTCAAAGGATAAGGTCCTTCTGGCAATCTACGTGAGTAACTCGCGTCTATCCTCAAGAATCATTGTGCTTCTTACTTTTCTTCTATCTCTACCTACTCTTTTCACTCGCTGACGACGCAATTTTTCGTTTCTCCTCTTTTTTCCATCTCTGCCTCGATTGAATTTCCTTTTTCTATTGTACGAAAAAGCAAAAACGAAAAGTCAAATTTTATACCGTTGTCCACTACATAATAAAAAATTCAAATATTCGTGCTTAAAATTTAATTTGCTCTATTTTTATAGAATTACTCGAATTAATAATAGAATTCTTGAAGAACAACAAACGATATCATCAAACAAATATACAATTAAATTCTGAACTTTCAGTCTACGAAAAGTGCGCAAGAGGAGAATCAAAAGTTGTTCAAAGTATCTTATAATAAATGTATGCGAAGAACATAAAAAATATTATTTAAAACGGACTAAACAGATAAGTCTACCGCTTGCCACTGCGCAGTAACTTGATATTGCAAATTTTCAGCCATACCGGTACTCCAATTGCCAATCTCGTATTTGTAGATCACTGTTAATACCCATTGCTGGACGAATTCGACAAGATTGGTTAGACGAAGTAGAAGAGCAGCCCACTAACCAGAGCCATTTGTTAAGAAGAATGGTGACCTCGGGCAATTTGGGTGCCAATGTATCTACCGTTATATATTTCGTTCTTGGCGACATAGCACCGATTTTGTTGAACATATATCTTCTTTTATTCCTCGGCGATTAAATAGATTTCAAGACAACTACGCGAATAAACCGAAATTTTACTTTTACTTCTTTACTAAATTTACTAAATTTATACGGAGAATGTTTACTATTATATTATTTTCGAAATCTCATTTTAATAATTGATAATTACTTAATCCTTTCATCTTGGGTAAACATGACATTGTACTTTTACGAACTAACTTGTTCTTCCGTTTACTAAATTAGTTTATTATAATCTAATTAAGTAAACGAGTAATGTATTTGTCTTCGATAAAATTGACCTCAGATTTCAATATATTACGTCGTCTTTGCAAAACCATTAAAACAAGATATTTCTATTGATAAATGCTATATCTCATAAATAAAACAACAATTCGATCACGAAGGAGTGCATAACAAAATTTAGCAATATACTTACTCCAATCATTTCTACAATTTCCAAAACTCGCGTACCACCTTATCAAAGGTAAAGCTTATTATCTGCCTGGCAATTACACATAAGGTACGACGTCGTTTAGCGTTCTCCCCTTTAACATTACGAATACTTCTTTATTTGTCCTGGTCGTTGGGACGTGTCTCTGATCTTGTGATCAAAGCGATCTTGATTTTGGAACACGTTCAAAAAAAAAAGGAGAGGCGAGAAAGTAGTTACATGCAGCGCTCATGGTAGTTAATCGTTAACGTGGTCAAAGAGAATGTAAAGAAACCACGGCGTTAATGTAAAGATGGTGCACGTCGCACGCAGAATTTATAACATTTGACGATTAGACAGCTGCAATATGGAGAGCAGGATAAAAATAGGGTTGAGCAGCAGGTATACGACATGACGGAGTGTGAAATTTCATGAGATATTCGCGTGTTCCCCGAAGCCAACTTAATATAATAACCACGTTCAGAGGACTTAAATATTCTAAGAGTTTGCACGTGTAGTAGATTTGGAAGTTTATCGTCTTCTGGAATCATCGAAACAGAGATTTCGATAAACTTCCTTTATTCTTTGTGACGTACCGCTTGATTTGTAGATTTTACGAACGTCATCTAAGAGTTTTACAGATTGAGATATCGATTAAGATATAACCACGAATTTTTAGTGGAAAAGTCTTAAAATGGAAAATTTGTTGAATTATAAAAATACATGCACAAATTTATGTGTGATTGAATTATTTAAAAGTAATTACATGAAATATGTAGAAGCGTCATGTTTCTTGGATTCACGCATAAGGTTTGGCTATATTGCTGGGTACATTGAAGAAAATAGAAGGTTTCCTTCCGGAACGCTCGCGGTGACTACGATGTGCGGTAGATTTATTTCAGACGTCTACTTGCGCATTCAGCCGACGATTTGAAAGCAGTTCGCGCGTCGTACCTTGGAGGAGCTTTGCAAAGATACTAACTCCTCGTCTGCATAAATTGCGACAGTGGCGTGATTCTTTTTAACATCTGTATTTCTGGAGGGATTTGCGGCCGAAAATTGAAACTCAATTTTATTTCAGGACTCTATCGTATCGAGAAACTTCCTCAAAAAAAAGGCAGTAGAAATATATTTTCTAAACAAATATGTAATCAAATATTTTATAAAATTTGTGTTTATTATGTAAATATAAAAAAATCAAAATCCTTTAAGAATGAAGATTTAAAGATTAAAAACTAAAATTAGAGACACTGTTTTTCCAGAAAGCTTCTCACTTATATAACTCAACACGCGATTTATGATAAATACCATTTATCACGAGTGTATCGATCAATCAAAAAATGAATGTTTTCAAATGATTTATGTATAATATTCTATTCGATTAGTACGATGAAATTCGTACTCAGAATTAATTAAGTATATCGTCCATAAGGCATAAGTCTGTAGGAAGTGACTATTTTTATGAGGTTAAATAGAGAAACAGGTTTTCTTGTTGATTCCTGTTTCCTTTAACTTATTTTATATAGGTAAACTAACTAGCAGAGTTGTCAAAAGAAATCGGAATTCAATTAAGATTTTTCTCGCGTCGATCTCTCTCTCTCTCTCTCTTTCTCTTTCTCTTATAATTGATTTCTTCCTTTACTGCTAATTTGCCGCGAAAGCTATGCGTGCAAAATGTTCGTAGCTAACTATCGTTCGTGTCACGCGACGATATGTAAATTGTTGTAGAATAATTGGATAAAGATACGAAGTATCGTTAATTCAAGAGTGATATGTTAAATAACGATAAATTATGTTAGAACTCGTAATCCAGCAATTATTATAGTACACGCTTCGGCAGTTAAATTTTTAGAGTTTATCTCCGTTACTATCTTTTGTAACGATCGATCGACTTTTCCTGTTGACATTGATTTATCGTTCCTCGACAGATCGGGTAAACTGTTTTATCGATTTGCTCAGCGGGCTGAATGCATTGGAACACTGAATTTAATTCAATTCTTGGTCGAAAATTACGGTTTTGTGCCACTTAAATTACCTACATTAATTAAAAAGAGTTTCTGCTTTTTTTTCAAAAGCCTATAATTAGTGGGGATAATAAATCGATACTGAATTTTTAAGTAACGAAATGATATAGCGAACATATAATTGTTAAATATATATGTTTTATTAGATAATTTTGTCCAATGTTTCTTAAATGATTAAACTTTACCAACACAATTTTTTGAATTAATACTATTTGATATTTTTTCTTATTTAATTTCTTAGTTTTTATCCTTCATTCCCAGAATAAGTCCATCAATTAATATAAAACTAATATTAATAAGACCAATATAACCATTCTATAATACATAATTTATGCAAAGATTAATTTTAAAACACTTTTTTGTTGTAACTATGTTCTAAGATAAATCAAATATTGCAACCCAAAAGCTGTCTATTAAATAATTTAATCTCGTTCGCTCCTTCAAAACTGATCAAAAAACCAGAGACAAGCAATCGTTCTCGCCTAAAACTAAAATATCGATTTTTCATCCCTTAGTTCTCCCCATATGCAAAACTGATAAGCTTGACCAGCGTAGATATTTGAATCGAACCCGATTTATCGCGGGCCAGCGCGAATCCAAACGCAAACTGTATGGCCATGAAAGCACGTGGCTAGGTTGGAAAACGAAGGGATTGGCCCACTGGTTTCCCCTACGCAAGTCCAGCTTGCGACGGTCCTCTTCTGTGAACCACCTAACCGAATCCAGTCAGCGTTCGACAACGCGCCCCTCGTCTAGCGTGTTACGTCCCTTTTCTACTGAAATCCCGTGATTTTTTGTCACAAAGTGTCAGTCGGGTTTTGCTCCAGACAGGAAACAAAGTGCAGTCGATATGGCTCGAGGGAATAGGTAGTTTCAAATACGAAACAGTGCACGTGGCTTCAAGTGTTTATGGTGGTTTGAAATACAGAGACGTGGAAAATATTATTATCATCGTTTCATAAATTTTTCATTTTGTGTTTTAATTAGAATCGATAAGAGAAATTTTTTTATTTTTCTATGATATTTTGATGAATTTTAAAAGTGATCAGAGGGGGAATGATTTTTGTTGAAAAAGCTAGTTCCAGAGAGATGAAAATTGAAAAAGATGAGAAAGAGAAGAAAGAGAATGCTACGTGATACTTTTTGGTATGGCATGTTGTTTTAGGTATTTTTATTTCGATCGAACAACACGTAGCATCGTTGACCCCTTTCAGCTGGAAACTGATTATTTTAGAAAATTTTTACCGCGATCCAAGCATAATGTAGTGGACAAAACTTTATTGAATTTTCCATAGGAGGCACTTTTTCTATAGATACCTATAATACTAAGGGAAAAATTGAATAAAAAATTTCCTAAATGAAATGCATTAAAAAATCTTTCCATTGTAATAGGGAAATCAAATTTCGATTAAACCATTTTTCTCTTCCTTTTCGCTCGACTGAGCTGAAATAGCGTAACGAATTTGCAATAAATTTGACCAAAAATCATCCGGTATTGAACATGAAATACGAGCGAAGGGCCGAACCGCTTTAGATTATATGAATCGTCGCATTGTTACGGATCGTTTACCTTTCAAAATCGCACGCTCCGCATTAGAATCCTGTTGCTGATATATTCACGAACTTTTACTTTCGTTTATTTACCCGCTCCAACTTGACTCAATTACAATGGAACAGGAATATGTCTACACATTCAGCTCTTTAGTTAACGCATCCCCTTTGCTCTTGTTTGCCGAGCTTTTAGTGTAATTCAACGGAGAACACTGCTACTTGTGACCTGGATACGCACATGTTAGATTTAAACAAGTGAGTTAGATGAGTCTTTGGTTTGTCTCGTGATCGTATCGATACTCTTCTTTTATATATGGTATCTTTTGTCATTTTTCGTACAGATTACATAAGATGATTTGGTATTACGAATAGAGAAATATTCAAGCTTCTGATTCAAAGATACAATTGCTTATATTCAGTCATCCACATGTGAATTATTCTGAGTTATTTAGAACATTTTATTTGTCACGTTCTGTATTTATAAATATAAGTTCAGGAGAGAATTTCTTAAAGTGCACGTAGGTTTTAATCAGTCGACTCTCGATTTAATTATTTCGCTAATTCGTTCATTGCAACGTAAACTTTACACGCACTGTTAGGTAACGAAAATAAATTATAACTGTCTTTATGCAAATAATATGGACTAAAAACGCAAGACATTTTTACATTAAACTTTCTGCATCCTTTCGTTATAAAAATCCATGCAATATCTATGCGATCAACTCAATTCGATCGATGTCCACCTGGTGACTTCCAGGAATGCCAACCCTACTTAATTGCTCATTATCAACAGAATTCGAAATAATTGTCTTGTACCGATTTCAATAAATTTATACCTAAAGAAATTACTATAGTATATCTTTCTAAATATTCAAAATTTTATTCATTTTTAACAATTCCGGTGTTACAAGTTTTTTGGCAATTTAATAACGTTAGGTTTCTAATTTCGATGTATCGGTAATCGAATGTTTTACATTCTTTATCTGAAAAGAAAGAAATGAAATGAGCGAGAGGAAACAATATTACTTTTTCTCTTCTATTTCATTTAACAAGTGGAAAGATAGTAGGTTGCTCGAGTCGAGGCATTAGTCTCGAATTCAGTTTTGTTCTGAAGTGGAACATCCGACTCGGTTTAAAACTTCTCCCGCGAAACTTTCCGAGTAAAAGAATAGAAAGGACACTCGGTTTACCAACTTTATCTGCGTGGCTATCTTCCATCTGCCACAAGGTATGGGATTTAATCTCCACCATGGCCGGAATAAAGTTTCCAACATATTTTTACTGCTAATATAGTCGATACTTTGACCCTGCGAGCTTATCATGAAATTGAAACCCAATGACTTTTATAGAATTTTATTAATAATATTTCTAAACCTGTTTACTATAGAATATTCCAGATCCGATTCTAAACATAAATCTATTGTATCATAATTTCTCTCTATGTGGTAGTTTTAAAAATAGTTTTGAAACGATGAATCCTCCCTCAGGATGATTTTCGGAATAAACTTATTTATAGGGTAATCTTCGAACAGCGAAATTTGACCGTTGCTTCTTTATCATCTTTCTCATCTGTCCCTCGGGTATTAAGAATGGCAAATTTATTTTGAAAGTTATATGCTTTGTGGACCTTCTAATATAAAGGAAGGAAACAGAAGGCAGCCGTAAAATATAGATACCAATAAAAGATCAAAATACGATAAAATATTTTTAACATAGAAATCTCTAACACTGGAAATTCAACCTAAACATTAAAATTTTAATCTTATTTTTTTATGATACGAAAATCTTTAATTTAATAAACTACAGTGACCAAAATAATTAAATAGACAGAGATAGTATTCCATAATGAGAAACAAAAGATAGTAAATATGGACAGTGTACCTTGGTGAAAATAGTCAAGGGATGAAGAATCGAAACCGTAACGAAAGGAATGTCGTACTTTGTCCCGCTCGCGAGGACAGCGGGGTAGCGACTTCTGGTGAAATAGGTGAACTTTCCTTCTCAGGAGAGTGCGAAGGAGTCGTTTGTCTGCAAGAACGAAGAGGTCCAAAGGAGATCGAAGAAGATGAAAATCAGGATCCTAGGTCTGACCTTGCGGATACAATTTACGTGGTCCTTTTAGTCAATAATTTGACCATCCATTCTTTTTTATGGTGCATATTTTTTTACTGAAATTTTATTAACTTCTAGATTCTATTTTCGCAAATTTACTAACAAAATCTAATTTGGTCATTTATTTTAATAATGTAAATTTTAGGCAGCTGATTAAATATTCAATACAATGAATGTTAACTTTTATAAATCGAGTTGTCATTTTCTGTAAGAAAATTTGAAATGTTCTTTGAAACATTCTACAGTGATTATAAAATATACTATAATGTTCATAACAATCTTATAGACACGTTATAGCGATAAGTATACGCTACATATTCCTTCGCTAATAATAATTAAGTTAAAGTGGAAATTTTTAAATGACCATAAGTAAATCATATAAGCCTTCAAGGCAAGCGTTCAGTGCTCTTATTGTGGTTGTTTTTCGTGCGGTGTAGATACATCGCACGATGTACCATAAGACAGCATTACTACCCGGAGAGTGGTTGGGGTTGGGTAGTCGTAGTAACCGGCGTTATGGTACAAATTCTTGCCACGGGAATTCACGGGGCTGTCGGAGCATGGTTGCTGTTGGAAGGAACGAAACGATACCGTCAACCTGTTTTCAACGTAGGTACGATATGCAAGGATCAACGATCCTATTTTCTAATCTCAATGTTTAACTGTGCGCTCACAGCCTCTCCGTGGCTAAATTACTTAATAAAACGCGCACGCTCTTGTGTATCTATATTATGAATATATCTATTTTAAAATTCGTAAAATATAAAAAATTTCAGAATAGAAATGAAAACTTATATGAAGATGTTAAAATTATACGTTATATACAATAATAAAATATATTTTAATGAAGCATATGTTATAACTAAGATTATGGTTAAAAGAATTTTAGAGAAAACGTAATATATGATATTAATCTTTCGCAAAAGTTACTTTTTTAATAAACTAAAATAAAGTGACAAGTAGGAATAGGTTTAGAAATAGAACCAAAAATTTTTATGGCTTTCAAACAACAAAAATTAAAAGAAAATGGCACAACATAAGTGTATAAATATAAAAACCAGCACATGTCGTCATAAAAGCTTACACCAGCTACTTTGCAAACTCTACACATTCGATGTTTCTAAAAGAGCCATCTGTACTAATTCATCGCACGTTCCTAAATCATCAGCCCCACACACAGAACATATTGATATCAAGTTATTTAAATTTGCCAGAGGAATACAAATCTAACCAGTGTTTCCCTACGATCCACATGTTCTCGAACAGGACTTTAAAATTTATCGCGCGCAGTCAGTGCCAAACAGAGAAACTCACGAAGTTGAACTCTGACCAGGACCTTGACAACGAGACGGAAGCGTCCAGTATACTATATCGTATGAATATTTCATGCGGCTGGGAAAAAAGGAACGATTGTATTTGAGAAACTATAATTATGACCATTTCAGAAATGTTTTACGTATCGAGTGTTGTTAGACTGAGTTGAAAGCGATTCTTTATTATTATTTACAAATGGTCCCGGAAACTTATATTAAAATCACTTCATGTTAATGTCGTTGTCGTAAAACTCTAACTCTTGTATCGTCTGACTTATGTTTTTGGATCCCTGCCGCCTCTTTATTCTTTATCCTCTCGATGCTCTTCTAACTACTAACGAGCAGTACTTTCCCTTTTTGCTATCCGTTTACGAGCGTCGTTGTTTAAGAACCAAGCACATTTCGACGACACGCGAAATTTTTTGTGCAACCTGTAAGGTCTTTTACGATGACGATGAAGAAAAGATAAATAGTATTTTTAAGAGAATATTTGGATTGTGAATTTTAAATAATATCGAGCAAACGATGATACAATCTATGGTAAATTTGAATTAAATAAAAGATTAACACGAATACACATACACACACAAAGATATTCCTAAATTTTTCGCGCGAAATTTCACTCGTACTTGTTCAAAGCGAATTTTTATTCTTCTTGGAAAATTATTTAAAGATTTCACTTAAAAAGGGATCATATAATATAATAGATTAAGATTAAGGAAGATTCTTTGAAAGACTAAAACAATACAAAAATGTAAACGTTGACACAAATGACCCAGTTTTTTCGTGATGTGTCAAAAAAGAAAAGGAGCAATGAATCCTTAAAGACATTTATCACGTGAGATTAAGAAAACATACCACATTATGGAATTTTTGTAATGATTATAATGAACGAATGATCATTGTATAGATCTTCGGTTATACTTTTTATACTTTACCGAAATTCCTTCGAGGTAACCGAGCTTCTCGGATACAGATACAGTTGCTATGAAAGCAAGCTTAGAATCTTGCAGGGTCATTGACCTTCTCTTTCGCCAATTCACTCTCCCTCTCGTTCGTTTTCTGGCTTCAAAAGAAATTCAAGGGTGAAACCGTGGGCCAGACACTGGTGGGATTTTCGATAGAGGATCCTGATCTTGACCGATGACAGGGGTGGCAAGGGATCAAGAAAAGAGAATCGGTATATAATAGAGGTAGCATTGTACAGTGGATATCTTGTTTGAAATCTACAAGTTCGGGATGAACCTTTTTGCTTTCACTTCCTACATTATTGCAGTACTAAACCATGTACGTTATGGCAATACATTACTAATACATGGTATACAATGTTCTTTTAAATGTTTTATGTTTATGAAGAATTATTTATAAATTATATTCTTTAGTACTATGATTACCAGAGTTTTGTCTCGTTCTATTAAATATATCTTTCCTATATTTTCGAAACGATCATCAAATAATTGTCTGTATTAAAAGTAATTTACTATTATTAGTAAATGTAGGAAAATATCTATGTTTCGTTTTAATGAAAAAACTGCAAACAATTGTGTTTATGAAAACGATATTTTTTAATCTTTTTATGAAGCATTTTGATTCGGTTTTTCCTGCTAATGTTATCAAATAGCAATTATAATTAACTGGATAATAACTGGATAATCGAAACACTGCAAATATGTCTTTATACTATTATTTAAGTTCATTATTTAAGTTCCTTGCAAAATGTATTCAAAAACACACGTCAAAAAAATTATTTTCCTTATTTCAAATCTTATTTCTAATTTATTTATTTTATGTCCACCTTTTTTTCGCCACCAAAATACCGAAAAGAACTGTGGCTGTCATAGAACAAAAAAGATGAGGTATTAAAGGGGAAAGAAAAGACCGAGAGTAAAAAAGCGAGCCATGCCTTACGAATAGGTTATTTCCCACAAACGTGGAATCGTTTAACACGGAGCCTATCATGTCCCAACCTTTCTGCCGTGATTAATAAGTGGTCCTTTTTGTTATCCGGATAACTTGGTGTCTTTGTAACTAAGTCGTAAAAAGAACTGCTCGGTCAGATGATCGATAAATTCGTCCCAAACAGTTGTTTCTTACTTAAGGGAAACATCCCTTAGTCTTCATATTTTGTATCTTTCGTTTGGGAAGAATAAATCTAGTACGTGGTAACAGTCAGATTCTATGAAATTTCTACACATTCTACACAATTTATACCACGAATTTTTCTCTTCGAATTAATCAAAAAGAAAGTAATTCTTCAAAAGAAAAGTACAAGAACGCTTTCACACTTAAAGAATCTCTCAAGTACAAATATCGCAAGAAAGCTTTTCAAAAATCGCAATTCACTTACTCGAAAGACTTCATTCGAATTCATCGTGTTGATCCGACGACAAAGCTATTGAATCAAAGTAGATGCAGCAACACGCCAGCCCACTTTCTCAATAAAGACTGCATCCGTGACCGTCAAAAACAAGTTGCAAGATTAATAACCTCTCGTTTCATCCTCCGGAGTACCCTTTTGTCTACGAGAGTCGGCTCTATCTTTTACGATAGACGGCATTCTTCGAACGATTGATCGATGAGCCGACTCGACAAACGCGGCTTCGGCAAACAGTGAAAATTAATTAAATGACCGAGCGGAGCGCTGCTAATCGTTCAGGCTATTCGTCGTGGCCGTAATTAAAACAGTCTTAACCTCGATCGCGAGTCAACTTCTGTTTAGCAAGGTAGTCGACATTTAATAGGCGGTTTTAAGAAGACCGATCGCTGCGGTTGTGGTAAAAGAAAACGCGTAAGCAAGAAAGAACGATTACTGGTACGATCGTTTGTGGTCGTTTCAAAATGGATTAGAACCGACGACGAAAGTGGTAATGGTTCTGTCTCGGAACGGAATCGATTTATCATATTCGATCTCTTAACGGTGAATCAATTGAACGAAGGCGAGAATCGTGGTGAAAATACGGTGTCTAGCACGAAATGGCGAGTCAGAAATATCGATCATGCCACTACACGGTTCTAATTGAGAGGAACTCTGGGTACGTAAAGCGTTTATTATGATTACAAACCGAGAAGGTGAAATATGGACGGTCGGGATCGAACGTCAAGGGGCGAAACTCGAGTCCGTAACAGCATACGAACCGCATAAATCGCATATCGAACGGTGCAAATGAAGCTTGAGAGAATTTGAATATCAATGAATCATAAGGCGCGAATTTATATATACAAAAAATTATCGAGGTACAGTATGGTTTATAATTATTCGTACGATACACCTCTTATAGTATTTTGTACACTTTATATAATATTTCATATACTTTAATATTTTATCAAGTTTCAAGTATCAAGTTTCTAATAAATTGGATCCGTTACTTTAGTAGCTGTTTTTCGTGAAATATCAGATTAATATCTACTTATTGATATCTCAATCACTAACTGCTCTCATCAATCAAAGGAAGACAGTTCCTTTAAGAAAATCTGTCGATCAATATGAAAAAGGAACGGATCTAAAAGGTGCAAGCGCTATCCATTAATGTACAGTGATGGAAGAGAATTATTTTATCTACATATATATAGCTTGAAAAAGTAATAACTTCATTTAAGATATAAAAGCAGAATTATGCGATGAGAAAAATATAATAAGCTACAAACGTCGCATAAGGAAAGAACAAAAATAAATAATAAAAATAATAAATAATAAATAAAATTTTCATCAAAAATACTAAAAAATTTCGCGTTTAAATTCATACTTGTAATAAATGAAAAGTTTATATAATAGATCCCAGTTTTTGTAAAGCTATTTTATCTGTTTCAAACTCCGAAACATTTCTATTTTGCGGTCATAAAGTTACTAAAAGAAGAATATGTATAGAGATACAGCTATTTAATGAACTTGCACGATGTTACGTATATCACATAAAGTCTTTTTACTGGGAACAATATAAACCAAACAACGATGTTCAACGATCAAAAAGCGATTAAGAAAGTTTTATCTTTTATAGGGTGGCTGGGAGCAATGTCTACGGGAGTGGCTCTACTAGTTTCACCCGTAACAATAGCGTTCTGTCGGAGGAAAAGTACAAGACTCACCGCGGTTTTGGGTGGCCTCGTTACAGCACTCGGTTGCCTTTTCACTTCTTTTGCTTCGCAGTTCCACCAGTTGTTCTTCAGCTACGGTACAGTTGTCGGTGAGTCACTGTAAAAATACAACTATTTCTTCTACTGCTGTTTCTTCTCATAGAAGAAAGAAAAATGACAGAACTTATATAATATAACGATTCTTCTTCATCGATTAAACATCATCCATCTTCCTTCTTAAGCAATTGTGACTCGACTTTTACAAGTTTTCGTACGTCACTTTTACCCTCAACAGTTTCAACACAAACGATTCCCTTGAATAATTCCTTAGATAAAACTTCACTTTGAGAAGAAATACTGAGGGATCGAGATAATGGCAAGTTCATGGACTGTGTTTAATTACTTTACGCAGGTATAGGGGTTGGCATGACGAGGGACTGTAGCACGCTGATGGTGGCGCAATATTTTAAAAGGAGAAGAGAACTGGTTGAAATTTTCATCGTATCCGGAAGTGGCCTTGGTATCGCTGTAATGTCGGCTTTCATAAAGGGAATGATTAGGTAACAAAAGAAATATTCTTATCCGAGCTATTACATAAAGCTCTAATTCATATTCATTGATATTTGTTAAGTCAAGCGTGATGTAACATAAAAATACTTGATTCAAAATGAAAAAAGAGAAAAAAATTTCCTAAATAAAAAAAAGCAAAATTATAAAAAATCCTGTATTCCGATTTTAGCAAAATTGGTTGGCGTTTAGGACTTCAGGCAGTAACGGGTGTCGTTTTCCTGACATTCATCCTGGGTACCTTTTATCGAAGCGCATCCCTATATCATCCACAACGTAGAGCCATTTTACATTTGAAAAATCAAAAACGTAAAATTAAAGATAAAAACAAGACAGACGACGGACCACCGTTCTTTGACTTCAGTACGCTGAAGAGCAAAACAGTAAGAATATTGCTGGTGTCCACTGGAATATCTGCCTTCGGGATCAACACCCCGATATTTTACTTGGTAAAATGCGTAATAAATTTCTTTAAATCATTAAATGCTATATGTTTGGAATATTTGAAAGTGCAAAATTAGTGGTGTCTATAAAAATATAAAATTGTATAAACATCCGCAATCTAATAACTGCAAGAGTGGGAAAATATTTTGAACTAAATTTTGGCGCTTAAATATTTTATTTCATTGTAGGCACATCAGGCCGAGGAAGAAGGTCTTGGTGACACGGTGATCCTACTTCAGGCTTACCTCGGTTTGGCCTGGACCCTCGGCTGTGTCGCCTTTGGCATTTTAGTTGTGCATCGCAGCGTCGAATGTAGGATAGCGCGTCAGTATCTTACGCAAGCGGCGATATTTGTATGCGGATTGTGCATTTTGGCCCTCACTGCCGTTCAAGGAAATTATCATGGATATGTGCTGTTCGCCTGGATTTACGGTACAGTATTCTCGCCTGCAAACATGCGTGAATACTTCAGAAAAAATATGTTTCCTTTCAGGATATACATCTAATTCCTTCTTAAGTTCTCGACTCTTTTGGATTATCTATAACTATATATATAATATATTATATAATAAATATTAAATAATAAACTATATATATAGTTTATTATTATGTATTATTATTTATTATTTATTATTATTATTATTACTATATATAATATTTTTATAATTTCCTCTCCTTTCTTTTTCATTAATATATTTTTCTTGATTTATTCTTCTACAAAGAATGTTTCATTGCAGATAGAGCTTTGCTTATATAAGATTAAATAAAATAGTTAAAGCTATGTTGAATAATGACAGTGACCTCGTTCAAAAAGATTCTTAAAAACTTTTCCTTTCTTAACTTTGACTTTGATTAACTCACTAACGACTCACATTCACCCCGAAATTGGAATTTTACCACTTCTTTATTATAAATTCAAGTTAATTCCGGTTTTAATTAAGATTAAACACTGAATTTTGCAGGCATCTTCTGTGGTGGTTACCACTACAGTCTCAAAATGTACACCTATGAGAGAGTCAGAGCAAGAAATTTCGCAAGAACGTGGGGTTTCGTGCAATGTTCCCAAGCTATACCAATAGCAATTGGAGTTCCAATTTCAGGTAAAAGTGAAATATTTAATTTGTTTGAAGAATGTTCTCAATGTTACTACATTTTCAATGACGCAATATAACATCGATCAAGAAAATATTAAGAGTATGAGATTTTTTAGGATATATGAACATTAACTACGGTGGGAAGGCTGGTTATTACTTCAGCTCGACCTGTGTTCTAGTAGGCAGTTTCACTCTTTTCTTCATAGACCTTCACAGAAGAAATTTATCGAGGCATAAACACATAAAGTCTAACGGAACCAAGCATCTCTGCGTTTCGGATAATTGTCCACAACGCCGAAAATTGTCGTTCAGCCAGGAACCAGACAATGATGGTCCACATGTGGCTGCTGCAGGAGCTGCTGCGGCTGCTCTTGTACTTGGAACTGAGATTGCACCAAATCCAGGTAAATTTATTCATTTATGTTATTTTTTATATTAATTCTGACTAACTTGTTTTGCCTTTATAATTAAAATCTTCGACATACAATTTTTAATATCTACTTTAAATCTCTTTTACATATCCTCGGGCCGTAAGCAAGTCACAAGAGTTTAGGTTAACCCTACTGTTTCCCTCATTTATTCCTCACATTTGTATCCAACATAGGATCTCTTCTTCGAATAAAAAAAAATACACATTAAATTTAAGTACATGGAACACTAAAATCAAATATTTAAGAAATCAAATATTTAATGAATTATAATGTTCTTATTTTGGTAAATACCAATGACATTTATCGTGCAAGATATAAGATATAAATTAAGATTGAATATCCTAAAATGAAGTAACCCAACTCAAATATAATCCATATTGTTATGATCACTTATAATCCAACTGAGGATTACGATTCTAAAACCACAAATTTTTATATTATATCTCAAGAGTCAATCAACTCTAGAAAATCAAAGAAAAAATCAAAACGAGATAGCAAACAATGGAATCTCATTGCAGGCGAATTGATCGACGGCCTTGCCCCGGAGAAGCCCGAATTGACGTGCATCTCCGAGGAGGGAATTGCGGACATGGATCTTCCTGACAACATGCTCGAAGACCTTGATTACATCGGAGACTGTATAACCTCGTGCAACAAGGTCGAGAATTATCTAATGCTGTCAGAATTTGAGAACAATCTGATAGCTGAAATGCCGATTATCACGGATCGTCGAGGCCGCAGATGGTCCCTGGCTCGTTCAAAGGGTGGTCAATCGAATTTGGATCGATCCCCAGGGCCTCAACCGACTAACGAAGAGACCGATCCCAAGCCCAAATGGCACCTGACGAATGTGCCTCCTGCTAATAGGGTGATCACAGTGATTGACGAGGCAAGCACGTAACTCAATCACCAAAATCCAAGAAGCTGTTAATACTCTCTGAGGATGCTTCTGAACGAAATTTTACGACTTTTTCGATGTAAATGGATACTTAAATTACTTTTTTTTTAATTTATAATGTAATTTTTGTATGTACACTATTTTAATTACGTAAAAGAAATTTTGATTTACTTGCATAAGTGAATGTGAATTGGAATTGCAAACACTGAAAATCAGTATTTTACGAATTTTATACAAATTGAATTTTGGAATAATTCATTAATTGCAATAATACAAAAAAAAGAATAGATATTATTATGTAATTATTGTTATGCGATGAGAATGACGGTTCGAGAATCAAAAGCACGAATAAAGTTAAAAAAGTTAAAAAAAAATGAGGGGAATTATCCAAGAGACTGACATTTCTCGTTATCGCGCTGCCTTCGATCGTATGTCTCGTTTGTTCCTCTTTAATTTAAGGTACTGTTAGAGATCATATTAGCGATAGTTTTGCGAACGAAACACGTTAATCTGCGTTAAACGTCCCTACAGAGCTATAGGAAATTCCAGTAAGGGTCACTTAATTCGCGATGTAATTAAGGACAATAACGTCGGCTTTCGACGAGAGGAACCACGGAAACGTTCCGTCCACATGGAGATAACCTCGACTCCCGTCGACGTCTTTGTTTAAAGCTTCGTATTAGTTCACTGCCACACGTAGATATGTGCATCGAACGATCTTTCGTCAATTTAACAAAAAAGAATAACAGGACACATTCAAACAAACAGCTCAAGTTTCTTTATTTTAATGTAATTTTTATTTTAGAAATTGTGAATCATAGAAAATTAAGATTTTTTATTTAAAAATGTTGAAAAATTGAAACCAAAATTTTGAATAATTCTGCTAAACGCAAGAAAAGATCGTTCGATTCATGTCGATGTAAAAGTTGTGACCCAGAATCTTTTTCGAAGGAATCTGCTTGCACGTAGGCAATGCTAGCTAAAGATATTGAAACTAGTCCAAAACGAAATTCGTACGCAGCGATAAATGGTATAATATAACGATACGAATAAATATGTAGCCAGATACAAGAGTTTATGGTTGTACCGTTGTATCGTTCGAGGCATTTTAAGAGAATATTCATGCGTGTACCGTTTCTCTTTCTGTGATCGAGCGAACCACGATCGGTACAAACGCAAAGAGATAACAACACTATTTATTTATCAAACTATTTATATTAGAACCATACATACGCATGTTATGTACATATATATATACATACTTATATACGTGATAATGAGCGTATGCACATGCGTGTGGTATTATAACGTAGATTACAGTTAAGGAGCCCCGAAATAGTCGATTAAGAACAATTTGAAGCCAACAGTATATCAAGGATTTGTACAGAGAAATGAAACTGGTATTACAATTGTAATATTTTGTGCGATCGAGCGAAAAACACTATAATTTTATTTAAAGACCCCATCAAATTAATTCATTAAGGATCAACGTTGCGTTGATACAACATTCCATTTGCAACTTTTTTCAGTCAATTCACGTCAGTATATTCTATTTCAAGAGTTTTAAATATTTTTTTCATCTTTATTTCTTTCTCTATTTAGATTCTAAAGTTTTTATAGTACAATGGTAAACTGCACATTTTTTAAATTATGTAAATTTTGTATGCATTACAAATTTGTTCTGTAATTTGTATAATTAATTTCTATATATACCAAGAATTATTTTTCTAATCCGTAAAGTATCTATTATCCGAATAATATTGCGTTTTGCAATTTTCACATATTATTTCATTGCTTGATCCTTAACGAGTTAAAAATATCATTAAACTAATAGCCTGATGAATATCTAATATAATAATGAGAACCAGTCGGAGAATATTTTTAATGAAACATTATTTTAATGAGTCGGCACCTGCTTACGTGATGTCGCGTTTAAGTTACGTTTATCATATTATTGTTATCACGACGATAACGCAAGGCTACTAGTCTAACGCGTTGTATAAGCGACGCAAAGAACAATAATTTACGAATTACTGTTTATTACACGCTGCAGCAAAAGAAACAACACCGAATAAACTGCCTATATTATAATATTGTAACGTTGTTAATACAGAAACGTGATTTTATCAAGTACCTCGTTGTTTCTGCCTTTTTTAATTACAAATTTATTCCCGACATAAAAATAACAATAAATGCGAAAACAGTGAAATACTCAAAGTAACAAAAAATTTAAAAATATAGTGCGCACGTAAAGCGATTCTGCCAATATTTTCCTTCGTTAACCTACTTTATGCATACACGTCTCTCTGCAATTAACTTCTTAAAGCTGAGATAACATTATATATAGTTTGACTTGCAATTTTCCTCGAGATACAAAATGTAGCTTCTTTATTCTTCAAACTTTTAAACATACAATCGATTATTAAAAAATCATTTTCTCCGGTAAAATAGCTTAAAAAGTGGAACGTTCATTTAGGAAGAAATAAAAGCATTTCACTTATTCAAGGAGAAGAAATCATGGAGGAATTTCTTTCCAATTACAACTAGAGAACTGTGTGGAAGGAAATCAATTATGCAATTGGAACAGTATACCCAAATGTTCCATTACGACATCGGTGTACGTAAGGCCGATAATGCGGCGTTAATTACGAATTCTTGGTAGCCGACAGTTGAACATTTGTTACGTACATTGGCATGCGAGGATTATCGAACGCGACTCAGCGTGTACCAGCAACGCTTTATCGATAAATTCTAATTCTCTTTAGTCACGTTCTGATCATGCTAAATGTAAGCTTCGTTGACTAACAAACCTACAAATTATATTTAAGAAAAATTCTTCTGTTTATCTAATTACCTCTGCATCATTATTTAAAGGCACGCTTTGAGATTCGGATCTCTAAAATTACGCTAATCGAATGAAATATGGAAATTATGCAGTTTGCAACATAGTTTTGGTAACAGTACTGATAATGCTTTCGACAAAATTAAAGTAATTATGGTATTAAAGTATTAATATTAAAGAACTTCCAGAAAAAAGAATCCATGAAACAAAATATGAATTAAATAAATTAGTGAATTAAGCAAATTTGAGTTCCAGTTTCTTTATATAGAATCAAGACAAATCAATTCAATATATAGTATGCTCATAGAATCATGTTGAATATAGAATATACTTATATTTGAACTAAAATTAGATGAGTTTGTAAATTAGAGATTGGAGAATTTGTTATACTTGTTACAATTTAGGGAATTTCAAGTGACTGTCCTCGAGAAGGAAATCGATTTATATGAAAATGAGACAGACTTGATCGAGAATGGAATCAGACGGTGCGTTAATTGCTATGCAATGTAATCGTGTGTGTTAATCGGTGATCGCCAGGTTGCGTAGAACAAGAGGTACGCTAACAGCACTGATGAGCAGTCGCTCCAAGGCGTCCCATGAAGGTACCCCCTTGGCGTAGTTGCAGCTATCTCATCTAGTAAAAAATAATCCCAGAAACCTAATTATATCGTCGAGGTAAGGAATTACACTTCTACGGAAAAGATACATCTAACTGCGATTTACTTGGAATGAGCAAAATTTTACTTTTCATTTTATTTTTCTACCAGGCAATTAATTCGAAAATGATGGCATTCTAACTAGCATTTTTTCATCGTAATATTTAGTCATTATTTTAAGTTATCTTTAAAGCCTCTTATCTTCAATTTCAATTATAAATTGGTGAAATGAAAATTTTTCGATGGCTCTGCAATAAATGCTTTAAACAAACTTGAACTTTAAAATTGAAGTAACATATATTGTGTCAGAAAAATCTTACTGTACTATGCTTCTTAGTTTAAGATTTTTATTCCGATTAGTGAATCATAATTAAGATTTTGATCTTTCATTTGCACTTCATTTACAAAGTGATCTAATTATGCCGTTATTGGTATATTAGTCGATGAAACTATATTCGTTTATGAAACTCAAGGTATCTGGAATGTGATAGTACAGTTTGGTAAAAGACACGATATTTTTCAGCGCTTCGGAACGAACGAGTGCGAGGATGTCCTACGGAAAGTTGCACGTTCTTCCACTAAGTCTCTTTATCCTGATTCCGGTAACGTTTCTAATTACGTAAGTCTACCAAAAAAAAATGAGCTTCAACGGAGAAAACTGAATTCTTGGTTAAATGATTATATTTCCTTCATCTCCAATTGCATTAAACTTTACTTGCAATTCTTACTACAATTTAACTATAATCAAATTTTTATTATGATTAAATTGATTGTCAAAAATTACACATCACCAGTAGAATATTTTCTTACAAAAATGTTAATCTCATAGTTTAACTGTGTTGCTGTCGTTCAATTTTCTGTATTCCAATTTTACTTTAGTTTCCGTTAAGAAAACCACTTACGATATTTTAAGGAAATTTTTGGTATAAAATTGAAACCAAAAGCCGTATCATAATATTCCAATAACAATTTTTTAATATTTTCTTCAAATTTGAGGAATTTCTTGGCAATAGAAAAAGACGATTCGAACGAAAATGACCCAAAGGATGCAACAGGACAAGGTTCAGTGATTAGAAATATAGATTCACATTAATATAATGATTGCCAATTCATAGCAAAAATAAAACTAATGCTCACTAACTAGTTTTGCGGTCGATCAAGGCCATGGTATCAGAAACAACGACAGCCGTGCATTCTGTATCTGACAGCATGATGTAAATCGCGATTAGTTTGATTCATTATGCTTCACTGTGTACACTTCACAAGGATCATTGTTCTGTAAATAAAGCCACATTCAATCGTCGATGTGCCATTGAATGGATTTGCGACAGCGAAAGCCAGCATACTTGTTGAAAGTGCTTCTTTCATTAGGGAAAAATTCTAGCGAAACTTAAACTTATCGTGATTTATTACTGAATTTAACTTTCAAACGTGATTATATTTTTCTATTAGTATTTGGCCATAACTAATTATTAATTATTAAGTTGTTCAATTTAGAGAAGAAAATTTGTTTTATTTTAGTTGAGCATATATAGCTTTCCGCAGAAGTTGTCGTGGACCTTATAACAAAGTCATTCTGATTTAAAGCAAGCATATATAATATATTTATTTTTTAACCAGTTCTTAGTCATCTTGGCAGAAAATGCACTAACTTCAGTATGAAATTTTCTAAGAGTTTATTTTTAAAAAATTGATCTTTGTGTAAAATGTACGAAAATTTTTGCAGGTCACTGTATTATTTTAAAAAAAGCTTCTTACATTGCATTTTCTTACTTATTACATTTCTGAATCTAAATTATTGAATATTATTTTCTTTGAGCATTACTTGGAATCACGTTATCAAAATACATATAACTATAATCAAAGTTTAACTAATCCCCTTTTCTAAATCAACACTCTACATGTAATATACGAGCATCCATTTTTAAAGCAATTGCATTTCAGGTACACTATGTCGGTGCAATGGGACCACGTAGTACCAGGATTTCCGTACATATCGGAAACAGGCACCTTGTCTCCGGAATCGTGTATATTTGCCCAATTCCTTAATATAGCTGCATTACTCCGTAAATATCAACTAGTTTTACGTTTAAACGTATATCTACCGCGGCTAATGACACTGCACATGTATTTTAGTCGCCTGTTGCGTATACATTAGACATCGACAAGTTTCCCAATGGCAATTCGAAAGGGGCAACGATCTCGTTAGCAAGAAAATCGTTGTTGTGACGGCATGGTGCGGCGTTCTAGGTTGCTTCGGACTCGATATTCTGGCGAATTTTCAAGAAGCCCGTGTTGTCGCGGCTCATATGATTGGAGCAATGACTTGTTTCACGGCTGGAACCATTTACTTTTGCCTGCAGGTACGGTAGATTCCTGATAAATGGATAAGAGAAATAAATTTAAAGGGAATTTTTATTATCAGCAATAGTACGTATCACTTGTTCTACCCAGATATATTCTGGAAATTTACTCCTGCGTAACATAGCATAATGAAACAAAATAGTTTTGAAATATGACTATCCGCTTCTTTCTCATAAAGATAAGAAAAAACAATTTTTCAAGAAAGATGCACACAAAATTTAACGCTAATCAGTTAAGTAGGTTTTCAAAAAATATAGATTTAAGAAAAATGCATTTAAATATCTTTCCATGTGCCGTCAAAGAGCTATAACATCGTTATCTTTAGAACCTCAAACAAAGAGTTGTACATGTGTATTCTTAAGGCTATATTCTTTAATTTAAAAAATGTTGAGAAGGTCGACCTTCTCGAAGATATAAAATAAACTATCTCCTTAAATTTCGCACACAAGAAAAAAGATAATATTTATTTGTTACATGTATAATGCTTTCAGACATATTTAAGTCACAAAATGGTACCAGCAGTGAATGGCAGAATTGTAGTATACATTCGTGCAGCACTTTCGGTGTTGACGCTAATTTTGACAATTACCACGATCCTACCTGGCTACATTTCAATGTTAGAATTTCAAGGTGACATTATTTCTCCACTTGCCTTATTTGAGATATGATGATAAGCGGACAGACAATAATATGTGATAATGAGGTTTCTGTGAATTGCAGGCGATGATTACAAGAAATGGCTGCCAACCGACGGTGGCTGGGCCTGGCATGTCGCTAGTGCCATTTCCGAGTGGGTTCTAGCGATTGTTTATTGCGTTTTCCTGCTAACGTTCGTGCCAGAATTTCGATTAATCAATTTCGAGGATCCTGTGGTTACGGTACTTTTTTCTTATAACATTATATTTAATACACTGTGGCTCGCGAAACCAAAAAAATTAGTATTTGTACTAAAAATGATCTTATTAAATATTATAGCCTGTTAATATAACGAATAGTTAATTGTTCCAATACTTTGATGATCTCTGGGAAAGGTATACTTGCAATAAATACCTCGCGATACTTGTGTTTCATTATAGTGCTAATAAAATTTTAATAAGTTCTCGGTGGTAAATGTTCGAATATTTTCGCGAGCCATTATAAATACAAGTATTTATCACACGATGGATACAAGCGATTAATATTGCACGTTGAATCATAATTTACAATGTCATGCTTCCTCTTCGTGTTCAAAGTTCCCAAACAGTTATATCATAATCATGATTCAATTAATCTTATCGGAGTTCAATCAACAGAGTTCAATCAAAACAGCGTTAAAATAACATCGCAATGACTTCCAAATCTTTTGTTTTCAGTTGATATATCTAGACAAGGATCAAGATTTGAAATTACCACACAAGCTAAATTCACAAGTTCAAGAATCTTAAAACTCCTCGAATATTCAGGCGCCCATTAAGTATTAAATTATGTTCCTTCTAACGTATGCATTTGAAGATAATTTCTAGTAACATTACTTTTAATTGCTTCTTTGATTCAACCCTCTATAACACCATATAACTTGGAAGTTATATACATTTTGGAAATTTTATTTTCTGCTTATTACTAGAACATTACAAATTTTTATGTAAACTCATATTTTTATCAACACAACTAAAGCAACGAATATGATTTTTTTCACTCTTTAAACATTAAATACTTTAGTTTGTATATTTTTGTATAATTATATCACATATCATATTTTTCTTTTATAAACTGAAAAAAAATCTGATTATAGAGGGTTAGGACTACGTTTAACGTTTACAAAATTCTTTAAATTATTCGTGTGAGTATCTTCCATTTCTTTTTGTTTTCATTCAACAGTTTGCTCGATTATCACTGCAGCTGATCACGTTATCTCGATTCACACCTCAATTACTAATAGATACCGACGTTACGTTGTTCTTGCGGTCGATAAAACCCATCACGTGAAATAATAGACCCCGATGAAGTTGATCGAACAAATATTCAAATGTCTCCACAGAAGAGGGCGCGAATCAACTTTGAAACCCACAAACACGATAGCGGTCATCATCTACCAGCATTAAAGCGAAATTTGCTGTTTGAACGTTCGTACTACAAATTGCTCTTCGTGGACGAACGTGATTTATCTTTCTCTCTATTCACTCGATCAAAGTTACTTCGAATGTGGAAATTTTACACGAATCTTACCCTGAAGTATTACCCGCGACCAAATTTGGATGTCGACTGACACTCGTCACGTTGTCAATTGTCAGTCGATACCTGCGACTTCCTAACCAAATTAAAAAATCCTCGTTCAACGAATTAATGAAGAAATAGATTTCCAATCTATGGCTTCTCAAATTTAATTTGTAATATGAATGAAATTTTTATCGAAAAATATCTTGTGGTTCGTTTCGCATCGATTTTAATCGCAGAACGAAGCCTGCCGTCCGATCACGCTCGAGGAACGTGTTCAAGGAATCCCGCCTCGATATACGTATTCGGTTTCAACGCGAATATTTGCGGCTCAACGAGTTCGTAGAAAAGTAGAAAGAATCTGCAGAGTCATAAATTCGTTCGAAAAAATTCATCCGGACGATCGTAAAGCGAAAAGGTGATTATCTAAGTAAAGTATACCGGTATTGATAAGAGTTACGCCTACATGTATGTACGTATTATCGCAACACGTTCGCGGGTAGTATTAGGACAAACGTTTCTTGGAGAACGTCTGTCAGTAACGACGACGGCGCGGCATTAGTCTCGTGGCGCAGCTGCTGAGAGCGCCGTTCTCGCTGGCACAACATCGATCGCGCACAGTCGGCCATAACCTCTGTGATTCTGCTCGCTCTTCACCCTGGCCTCTCAAACAAAAGCTCGAAAATCGCGTAACTACGAGAGAACCGAAAGAAGAGGAAACCAAGTGGAACCTTTGTACATCGTCAACAACATAGTGTAAAGAGTGTTAGGTGTTGTTGGGTGCTATTGGATAAGAAGACCTTCAACCGTGTGCAGCCCCTTCGAAAGAGTTTCTAGTTTCAGTACGACGAGACAGTTTGTGGAAGGAACGTCGGTGTTCAAGAGACAACGAAAACGTCAAAGGTACTAGCAATTTTTTTCATGTCCATATGAGTTGGAAGAATCGACTATTTTCGAGCGTCGTTGCTACGTAAGATTTCCGATTACTTCGTTGCAAGGGTTCCCTTTCCTCTGTCCCTAGACAACGCCCGCGTGAGAACACACACGTCGAGAACGGCACCTCGTGCAGGCGTTTCGAGTTGTGTCATTCTCTATTGTCGGCGAATACTTGCGGCGACCGCGACGTGTGCCACGGACACTTGCTGTAGTTTTTCTGGTAAGACACCGTGTACAATATTTCTGGCGCGCAGTTTGTGATCTACTTTCAATCGTACGCATGTAGTATAATATACAGTATAATGTAATTTATTGTAGTATTTTACTATAGCATTATCATAGTACTATGATAAATTATTGCAGCAGTTAAATATAGTCATAAAGTGACTGGCACTGACTCCTTTCGTGCTTCAAATAGAGTTGCAAATTTTTACCACTGACAATATGTATATATGTATAGTATATGCAACTTAACAGAATTCACATATTTGAAACATTCTGGATCAAAATATAACTAGAATTCGTGAAAACAACGACATCAAAAATAATACGAACACGTTTTATATTAGGTCGCCACGTGACATATTGTTTTTGAATCAAAGGTATGTCGAAGAAGAACGTTAATGGCAATCGAATTGCAGTGCAGTCGCAGCTCCATGCATTTTAGCGACTGATTCCCGTGGGAAAGAAGTAGAATAAGAGGTCCAGCCTCTTGGAACAGATGAGCATGAGTGCTCGTACCTTGTGGACGCGTGCAACGACGCGTGTGTCTCCACGATAGCGGCGTCTTCCGCGGGCGTCATCATCTGACGTCATTGGTTCCGGCGGGAAAGCCGACAATAACCACAAACGCACACAGGAAACATGGACAAGGAGGACTTCCTGGTCAACCTCCATTATCTTCCGATTATCCTGTTCATTTCGTTGCCTTCTGTCTTTATTTTGACGTAAGCAAAATTATTGCTCAATATTATGAAAGAGTTGTTAAACTGGTATTTTATTTTCTGTTCAAAATAATCTATAGTATTTATTTTATTTTTCTTTGTTTCGTTCGATTTAGTAGATAAACAAATTTTCTTTATATGCAGTCAGTTTTCTTTAATTTTGATTGGAGGTATTGTTTTTCTTTACTAAAAAAGTAATCCATAGTGTTCGTTCTATTTTTAGTTATTTTGAACTTTGTAGACAAAAGAATTCTGCCTGTGTGCAGTCGGTTTTGCTTAATTTAAATTCAACGTTCGAGAGTTTCCTTTTTTTATTTTCGACGCACCATGTGTGATTGAATGCAAAGTACAAAGCATAAAACATTCTCCGTCGAAAATTTGTTTTGCAAATTACGCAGATCTGCATAGTACACCGCGAATACTAGTTTGCAGATTCTGAAGCACATATAAATAAACATGAAGATAATATTCGATCTTTATTATTGTATATATTAGAAATATATTCCGATTAACACTTGACTACATAGAAGTCAAACAATTCGTAAAATAACACATTTAGTAAACCAAGATAGTAATTAATATGCTGTGTTTTAATCTTTTAACGTAAGCAGGTATAATATTACATTAACATCTGCTGAGACGAAATACAGTTACTTAGACTGTTTTGCATCTTGTTGAATATGCAGATAACATCTTATATTTGTAATTAATATTTATTATGTCTTCTGTTTTGCTATATCTAGTCCTTAAGTGCAATGGAATATGTTGTGATATCTTTATTTTCCACAAAGTTTTCAATAAAAAATTTGTAAATAAATATTCCGATAAAAAAGTATGGATTTATTTGTATTTTGCAGTTACATAATAGCAGTTCTATTGGGTCATGTGGAAGCCGAGTTTCCTTACATCTCGGATGCAGCTACCTATGCACCGGAAAGCTGCATATTCGCCCAGTTTATCAACATGATCGCAATGCTCAGTGAGTGTCCAACATCAACAAATGTATTTAAATCTTCGATACACTCGGAGGAAGAAAATCGATTGATACCTCGCACACGGTACACTGACCTCGATTCCCGTTCACTGGGAATAAGCGAGAGTTTAGCGGAGCAAAAATAGCATTTGCTTTCGGAGGCGATCGTCGTTAAACTTGGAGTCGTAAATTTAAAAAGAGATATCTAAACTCGTGCAAATAACGAGTGTCTCAGAATTAATGAAAATTGTTTGATATAAAAATAACTGATAGATATATGTGTTATTTGTATTATTGTCTCTGTGATAGAATAATCTTAAAAATGATAATTAAGGAATATTGAACGCAACATACTGCAGTATCATATTGATAATTGATATTTTGTTGAATTGTTTCAGTGTCCTTCCTCGTCTACATAAGATACTCTCAAGTGAAAGAATGTTCGAGTACGTTTAGGTTGCAACATTCTCTACCGAAATGGAACCATTGGGCCTTGATTTTTGGCCTAATATCGACGTTTGGTCTCTCAGTGGTCGCAAACTTTCAAGAAACCTCTGTCATAGTGGTACACTTTATTGGAGCTCTTTTATGTTTCGGTGGTGGAACTGCATACTTTTGGACACAGGTACATTAAAATATTTTATTTTAATAAGAAATTGCACTGGTAAAATATATAGATACAGATCCACGAATTAACTATTTTAGCTAACTATAATAAAACAAAAATGACAGCTTTTCTCTCAAATTATTTTCCAATCTTTATTCTACAAAATTTAATACCCATGAGCTTTCATTCCACATAGTTCAATGAGACGTGACATTCGAAATTTTTCGTTCTTCCCTTGAAAAGAATCCAACAACTGCCATCCGTCTTGATAAAAATACAAAAATTAAAACTAGCTGAAAGATCGTGGATAAAACACTAATGTCGCCTAATTGGATCGTACTAAATGAAGTCTGATACGTGGCTTGCGTAATTTCCTGGAAAGCTGATTTATTCACGACATTACATCGTCTTTCGTTGTCTGGCTCTTTCTCATTTTTCACACGTTTTGTTCCCAGGCCGTGTGTTCGTTCTACCTGCATCCGCTCGGATGTTCGTTGAAACTGGCACATCTTCGAGCGGCATTGTCCACCTTTTGTACCGTTTGTTTCGTCGTAACTCTCATCACTGGCGTGCTGGCACGCTTGGCCTATAAGGGTTAGTTCGGTTGTGTTTTCCCCTTCGTTTAATACGTTCTTTTTTTACATATTAAAACGATGCATCTGTATTTACGTTTCCAGGTACGAATCCTCGGAAATGGTATAAGGAAGATGGCGGATGGGAATTGCACGTGGCTAGCACTATCACTGAATGGCTGTGCGCTGCGGCATTCTGCGTGTACATTTTGACATTCACCGAAGAATTTCGCGATGTTAAAGTCACTCATCCAAAGGTAGATAAAGATAATTAACGCAATAATTATTTTAAATAAGTCAAATTATTATATTATTAACTAAAATTATTATTACATTATTAATTAACATCATAATGGTATTAGTAATTTCAAATAATTGATGTGCCATAAAGCATGATACAAGTGCAATAAAGGAGATTTTATGGCTCAAACTAAGATAAAAATTAAGAATAAAAAAATTGCATTGAAAGCTTTCACATTGAAAAATTTTAAGAAAATTATATTGTATTCTAATTGCAAATAAATAGTAGAGTGCGATAATCCAGACATACTTTTGTAGGTGACACAATATCGTAGTTTATTTATTATCAGTATCACAAGTGCTACTGATTCCTAATATTAACTATGAGTTTTTATTAAATATGCGATATGACGCGATATAGTAATGTACAACATAATAAATCACATTTTGATCAAAATGATAAACTGAACTCTGTTTCGTCTACATCTATTATTACTGTCACTTAGCAGATTTATCGTGTTCATTCTTAAATTCTTAAGAGCGAATTAATATGTAAATATTGATACTAACTAAGTTAGTCACGTAGGTAATATAAAGAAAGTTACAATAATCTAGTGAATTTTGTAAAATCAGTTATCACTTGAGTACACGTGTACTCGAATGATTCTCAAATGCATTTTTCTCAAAAACGAATTTTCCAACACAGCTTTTTATCTTGGATTTTTGGATTATTTTATAGAAATATTATATTCACTATTTCAACACTTCCGTTATTCTATAGATAGTTCTACTTTTTTTACAGTAAATTTAACATATTTTATTTATTTATTTTTCTGTATTAAGGTTATATCCACCCTTAACCGTACAAGATTGAGCAACGAAGCTCTGAACGAAAGCCAGGACTCCGCGATGGGTCACAATAGAGATGCAACAACGATCACCTGATCACTCATAGGCAGAGGCGCCGGTGGTTACGTCAATCTCCTCTCGCACTCTCCAGTGAACACTCCGTGTCCCGGTTACAGGTACCGTGAATCCCGCGAGGCCCTTTTAGACGAGGTCGCACCACTGATTGCGACCACACCGCCATCCGCTTGCGACGTTGAGAGGAGAACCGACGTCCTCTGCCCGGTGCAAATACATGTACACGATCCTACGATATGCGAACGACGAAGACAGACAAGCGAACAGAATGAAGCAGAAAGTAAACAAAAATGGGGTGAAGATCATTCAAGGAATTGGATCGATTTGGATGAAAATGTTTTGGATGGTTACATACTCATGGATGATTCCTGTTTAGAGTCTGGCATCGTGCCTGATGAAACGCAAGAAATTCCCTACCCAGAAGGAGCAATAGAAATAGACGACGAGAACGATGACGCTGATAGTCACGGTAAAGAGGACTCCTCCATTTACAGCAAGACAAGAGTAGTTTCGAGAAGGCCTCGAGAAGATTTCGATCTAAGTACGACCTATCCTTTGGCAAACAGTCACGAGAACGCTTACAAAGATTCTAGCAGTCACACTAGGTATAGCGAGTTATATTCGGAATTGGCCGTTAAGAATTACCTGGATGCTAATCGAGAAGAAGTGACCAATTATTCAGTAGCCAACAGTCATGGTGATCATAGTGTGTCATCAGAGAACAGAGAACGAAGTTTCAGAGAAAACGCGGAAAGTGATCAGTTAGGTTGGGACATTAGACAGCAGACCAACTATGAGGTAGCCAATAGTCACAGTAACTATAGAGTATTTTATGATAGTCAAACGCAGCCGAGGGAATTATTACAGGCGGTTTGCTGGCCGATTGAATCCTGGAGAGAACATTTAGGCGCTAATAATCGCGTGTTGGAAGATCAAAAGCAGAAATCAGCGAGTATTGGACAGATGTGTGATGATGAATCTATTAAAACTAGTCGTTCTGGCGCGAAAAGCGATCCAAGCTCGGAACCAGCTTGTGACATCGAACAGTGTCTTGTGCAGATAGAAGAGAGTCTCTTAAATATCGAGCAGAATTTGCTTCACGTGCAAGACCTCGATATACCGGAATTGAGGAACCTATTGTACAAAAGTCCAAGTATCGAGAAGAGTCTTTACGAAGTCCAGGATCTTCTGTACGCAGACGGTATTGTTCCTGTAATAAGCAAGAGAAAATCTCTTGGGTCTGAAGACGAAGACGATGATGAAGAGGAAGATGAAGAAGAAGAGGAAGAAGAAGAGGAAGAGGTTTGGGTAGGTCATAGTATAACAATGAAAGACGACAACGAAGACGATGATGCTGGTGCTGGCGCCTTCGACGCTTCCAACGAAGAGTCATCTGACACCGCTAATATAGAAGAAAACAATCAATCAGGATCAGTAGATGATCGTTACAACACCGACTGTATAGACGGTTCTACGATTTTCCGCGAAGAAACCGCCGATCCCAATTGTAACCATGAAAAAGCCATGAACTTCATTCCAAACAGTCTAAACAAAACTTTGCCTAGAAGAATCGTTCTCGAAGGTGCCAAGGAGAATATCAGACTCTGTTCGTCAGAACCCGAAGAACCGATAACAATCGACTACAATCTGAACACCACGTGTGCTGAGAAGAAACTATTCTGCCGCGACAAGTGTCACAGTAGGACAAACTCTCTGGATGAAAATTCGACGTTTTCTAATTTGGATTCTACCAACAAACGCGGTACTGGTAAAAGCTCTTTGCAGAATTTGCTATTCGAGTCGACAAATGGGAATTTTCCGGATCTTACCGGGAAAGCGAGGTCGGAGGAAATGTTGCAAACACCGCAAAATAAATCTATTATGACAAATAAGAAAAGATTGAACGAGAAACGTTGGACTATCATGGACCCGAAAACGGAGGATTTTCGCAGGAAACTCGAATCTATTTCTTCTAATCGATGTTTCACGATGGCGAACGTGAATGAGCAGAAAAGGGCAAAGATTTCGAAAGAAATTACGGTAAATACACCGCGTCCACGAGAAAAATCACCAAATAGAACGAAGCGTAGCTCAGTCTCCGTAGAAAAGATACAGGAGAAAGAGAAAGAGTCCGGTGGCGGTAAAAGTTCCGACAAGAGAAAGAGGAAGAAGATATCGAGCAGAAGTCAAAGTTCCTCGGAGAACGCATTAGTGCCTAGCAAACTGATCTCTCTTTCACTGTCTCTTCTCCTCGCTGCTCTGTTACAAGCAGTCAGGTGTCTGACGGATCTAGTCGAAGACGCGTTCAGGTCCGTCAGCTACGACAGAAGCGGTCTACTGCAATAACGCTATTCGCGAATGGTTTTCGTCCGGCACGAAAGCCACTCACAGAACGTAGTAGCATCTACGAAGATATCGCGTAAGAATGGTAACGTTAGATGGCACTAACTAAATTTATTTTTCGTCGCACTCCCACTTCGTATCAAATATTTCCCACCCAAGACCAGATTTCTGTCAAATTAACCAGACACCGTTTTACTAACTACCCAGGAATCTCTTTTTATCGATGTTTAGAAGTTTTTTAGAATTTCAATCTGATTCTAGACTTTCTAGTCTTCTGAATGTGATTAGCCGTCGCACTATCGCGTAAATCCAATGTTAAGATACGATCCAACTGAATTCTCAAACGTAGACATTAACGATAGTCGAGAAATATAGCAGGTGTTTGTTCTACTCTATTGATCAACAGGATTCATTATCGAGATATATGAGATAATTGTCAGTAACGAAAAGCATAGTACTCGCCGAGTACTAATCTATGTCACTTATCCACAACCCATACATGTTTTCTATACAGTCTTCTAATTATCGATAATAAAAAGCCAGTCATCGTACCCAATCAATTACATCTTCTTCTAGCGAGGTCACCTTTTCAGAACGTCCAACGAAACTGGTCTTGGGTATAGTGGAGGGGAAATAGGGTCATTCTAATCCAGAGACTTCCGACCACGAAGAACCTATGATTTGCAACCATAAACGTCCAGAAGCTGCAGCTGATGTCTGTGATAATCGCTATGCTTACGATCCATAATTATGTTTTTACACGGTACGCTTGCTATACGGGACAAGGAGTTTAATTGTAGGAATGATATACGATTCGTTCGTTAGTATACACGCTCGTTTAATAAGGATCCATCACGATGAAACAGACTTTTCCAATTTTTCTTAATACATTTTTTTTTACTTTTTTTCATACCATCGAAAATTTATCGAAGGGTGCTACCACGCGCAACGGTCGAAACGCGAAAAGTTCGCGTACAACGAAGGTGAATGAGGGTCGTGTGTCCCATTGGGAACACAATCAGAACTTTTTACGAGCTTCCAAGGAAGATGTTTACGGATCGCTAGACGGGTATGTGCCAGAAACAATGACAAAGCGTGAAAACGATAGTGCACGATAATAGAAAGAAGAATGTCGCAGATAAGTCTTATTGGTGGCGCAAAGTACGGGCTAAGCATGTTACGGTATTTAGCACCGCGTACGTAACGTTCTAAAGTGCCTAAAACTCGTCGCGTATCGCGGGTACGCGAGGTGCAGTACATATTTGTCTAATTAAACTTTAATCTACCGATTTAACGCTACTTATGTCTACCTATCGTAACCCTCTTTTTCAAGGTGTAACACATTGCTGAGAGGACTAAATAAGAAAAAAATATGAAAGAAAAAAAGAAAAAACAGAGAAAATAAAGAAAAGTGAAGCAAGCTGGCGAGAACGCTTACAAACGCGTTGATATCGCTCCTGTGTGTGAATCACTTTCATCCCCCTTGAGTTTTCATCCTTTCCTATCGTTCCACACGGCGAATGGTACAAGCCTCGAAATTTATACCCGTAGTTGAGCAAATTAATTTTCCTATAGCACAAATTACGAAACTCTTATAGGAAACTTTCCGACGAAATTCGTGGATTCATTTTGATAAAGTTTATTTTTGTTTGACATGCCGTGCTCGTGATCCTTAAAGATCTTCAAGGCGTATTTTTGAAAACGTAAAATCGTTGGGATGAATGCGTAGCGAATTAAAAGGATCATCCTGCTTTTGAGGACTGTGATACGGTATAATTAAAATCCCTTTCGTTTCACGAACATATATATATATATATTTAATATCAAGTTCCAATTAAAATCCTTTAAGAAATATTTTAAATAAATTCTTTGAGAAATTAACAGATTTGAAATATGATACAAGAAAAGCGGCAAAAAAAAGTTCCATTACATCACACAGCGACGCTCTTAACCAAAAATCACATTAGTTCCTTACTATTAGTATCCTTTTTCCATTAGAGCGCATTTCCTCAATCTTCGCAACGAGATCATCCGAAAACCTCGCGTGACTGCACAGTTCGCAATTCACATCTGCGAAGAGACGCACGGGGCAGCAGCAGTATCGATCGATACTTCATCGTGTATGGCAACGTGAGGTCGAGGCTATAGGAGAGCAAGATTCTAACTTTCGAACGCATACACGTTCCACGCGGTCTCCCATATTAGAGCATCGTTGAGCCTAATCTATGTGAAACTCTCCGATGTTGCATGACCCTTATCCTCAAGATCGTTAATTTCAATTAACACCTAACCTCCAGTGACCGCCACGGCACGAACGATAACCGATATTCGGAACAATCCGAACAAGGATATCCTAGATATAACGAGATCGATCGATCGTCGCCTCTTTAGAACTGAACTCGCCAGATGGTTGATTTAATTGATTCAACGGCTTAATGAATCCCATGTACAATCGTCGGAAGGTTGAAACTTTCGGATGAAAAAGTACGATGGCCACGAGCAATCCGATCACGTTGGATTGACCGGATAAAGGACGGCGCTTGATATTCATGCGGACCTGTCTCTACTGGAATTTTCAATTAAAATCTACAAATCCAGTCCGCGAGCGTGGGATACACTCAGAATACATCAAAACGACGCAACAACAGAGGCGACGAGAACAACTTTCGTCCGAAGCTTTACGACGTTCCCAAATGGTTTACGAAGTTCTCGAGCCGCGTCCTGTCCGCTCGTATTCGGATATTGGCCGCGACAGGGACCGTCTATAACGCGCTGATATTGCCATTTCGTCGGATATTTACTACCGGCTGCTATATCACGACAAATAATATTCTTAGGGCTCGCCTCCCAGTGGAATATCAATCGTTTAGAGTTTAGAAGGTCATCGCGATCCGGGCTCATTCTTCCAGGTCCATGATAGCGACGTAAATACCGCATTTATGGGAGAGCAGACCGGTAGATGTTGCACGAGCATAATGCTAAAATATACCTCCGGTGACAATAAAATCGAACTTCCATTCGGTGGATAAATCACGGCCGGAAATCGCTCCCGGGCGCTTCGACAGCGCGACCAAATGCCTAGCTCGAGGGATCCGTCACGAATTCAAGAGTGCTCGACTGCTTGCAGCATAATTTTCGATTATCGCGATACGCTAGCCTTTGAGAGAATGCAACAGAATCGTATATAATATTAAAAAGCAAAAATTGTGGAGGGAAAGATAACACGATAAAAAATAGACTGCAAATGTTTGCGTGTTTATGAAAAATTGAAAGATACAAGAGTGCACAGGATGAACGTAATACGCAGGAATACATAAAATATGAAAATTATAGAGGATGAAGGTGATACGTGACATTTTCTATCAAACCTATATTAACAAAATTGTCTGTAGATTTGATTTTCGAGATAAACCTATGTTTTTTCTTTAGCTTCGAAATTGCCAAAATATTGCTTATCTTAATAATTATATCGTTAGATTTCATAAAACTTGTATATTCGTAGGAATTAGAATTTACATAAACATCCGCAGTCTATTAATGGAACTTGATGGATCATACGAACTGTATGACTTATATAACGGAATCATAGGTTAGGTCATTTGCATGATTTTGTCGTGCAGACTGAGATATCGTTCTTAAATTGCTGTCGTTACTATCTGAGTTGAAACTGATTGCACCAATTCAACGACTGTCTCGCTAATAGATAGGATGCAAGTTTGTATCTAAATTTTGGCTATGATCGTGAAGGGGAAGTTGGAAGAAGTTACTGGAGTGTTTCTACAGTATGTATGTTCTAAACTTTACAAATAATTACTTTCTCTTTTGGAAATGCCAAGTGCTTGGTAATTAATTCTGTTTCGTTCTCTTTGGTTTGAAACTGACCGTTATAATTTCTATGTCAATAGCTGATAAGCGCGATTCTAGGATGACGTTTACACGAGCTTATCGAGCAGTCGCCTAAAACGACATGTACAGTAATCTTATATCTTATCGATAACTGGAAATTTATTTAAGTACTTAAGATGGAAACAATGTCGACAAACTTATGTTAGAAATTACACTATAACGTGTGTTAGAAAAATGCAATTATCTTGTAAATAATTCTTTTTTGAACAATTCCTTTATATCTCTACTTTTCTATAATTTAGATGACTCGTCTAATAAACCAACATCTATATATTAATTTTGTATAAATTAAATCATGAATTGATTTGTAAATAAAAAAATATAATTTTCTTGTAAGAAAATAACATTTTATGTAGAATTCTTTCACATCCTTTATATTTTATATAGATTATATATATTTTATAAATTAGGTCATAAATGAATTCATAAATAAATATTTAAGAGTCTAACTATATGATTCCTAACATACACTCTTTATATCAATTTATTAAGTTCTCTCTCTAAATCTGTATTATAATCTCTTTCCTCGCGAGATTCGTTAACGCAGGATTCTGCTGTGTAATGCAAAATATTCTCCTTCTACTTTGTCGTGGTTTCACCTCATTACCAACAGCACCACACAGTTTGCATAACATGTATTTCAAAAAATAATTAGACGAGAATCACACGATGTTCTTTTTGATACTGAGATTAAGATAAAACAATCGTATACACGCGATTGTTATTAGATCCTCGTGGTAGAAATGGATTCACGGCACAATTACAACGAAATACAAACATCAGAGTTGAGATTAAAGAAACGAAGGAAGCCATCTGATTAACGTAGCAAGAATCAACATCGCGATGCCAGTATCTTGATGTAACCGCAATTTTTAAACTATTTTTCTCCTCTTACAAAAGATTCTACCGCCCCGTTTTAAAGTACGCCTGATTTACGAGTTGATGTTCTCTCAAGCAAAAATACTTTCGAGAATGGAAACGAAGCGATACATAAAAATATTTAAAACTGATTATTTACTTTCTAACATAAAAAACTGTCCAGTGTTGCATGAAACCTAAATAGTATTCTTATAAAAAGTAGCCATTAAATTTAATATTCAGGTCTAAAATTCGGCGAAAATTAAATATTCCAGTTCAAACTCTTTAAACTTTTTATTGATAGTAACTCAACAGATGTTTCATTCGGTTAACGAACTCCGAATGAAACGTGAATTTTCATTCAACATTAACAGAGGAAAAAATGGCGTGTTTTAAAGAAAAGTACGTCAATTGAATCTTACGAATAGAAAGTCCGACCATACTTGATCTCATCATAACCGCAGCGAATGAGCTTCCAGCATCCACGAGAGTAATTCGATGCTTTCGACGAAGATATACTTTGCTCATGGTGCTCGCGAAATTACGACACTCGACTAGCTCGTAACGCGAGTAATATGCACAAACTCGACAGCACGTGTACCTACAAGCGAGCTCAATATGTAGTATCTCTGCGTTACGTTTCAGCAGAGTAGTTTCAGTTAGTCTCGAAAATCCAACGGGACATATGTCTGTGGGAAACATGAAATTAAGTTTCTGTTGAATTTCAGGCTATAGAACATTATTAAGAACCGTGATCTTTTCTCATCTTACAGACGTTATTCTCGGGAAGACACGAGAAGCTTAATGGAAAAATAGTATCTGTGCAATTTTCTGAAAAAGGACATGAATATAGGGAATAATAGATAACATGTGTATTTATTTAGACATAAAGTATGGGACATCTATTAAAATGTCGTAGATTCTTTAAAAGATTGTATTTAGAGGTTATTTAGATTGCTTGCGATATAGTTTATATAAGTTATATAAAATATGTGTTATCCTATTAGTCTTTTTATTTTACTTTATTTTAATTTAGTTATTTTACACAAACAACATTAATGTAACTTTCACGGAAAGTGCTACTAAGAAATGTATTGTCCGTTGTTTGTTATCGAAATTTTCTTCCAGCAATCACAGCCTTGAAAATGAAAAACACACTAGACCTCTCATGATCTTATAAAATCAGAATAAGAACATTTTTTAAAAATTGTATTGAGAATATTGCATTTTTCAATAATGTAGTACCTGGATTAGTAAATATATTCTGATAAAAACCGAAAACATATTCATTTTAATCGATAAGATCGGATTTCTCTATTAAATTTTCGGGACTACCAGGAATTTTTTTAGATTAAAGATTGCGTCATTTTTTCCTCTAAATCTCACATACATTTCCTCTCGAGTTATTAATAACTAATTTCCACCACTTTTTACTATTTTATTTATCAGACGAAAATGTCTGTTTATATTGCATTTGCGCTGTGTATTATTCGAAATCGAAAAACGAAGTGTGATTTCCCTCGGGGAAAAATAGAGAAAAGGGGGAAAAAAGAAGAAACTGGCGCACGTTAGGCTTTCCGATTGGATCAACAAGGGAAATTAGAGAGGGAAAAATGTATGAGCGAAAGTCTTTGATCTCTCACACAGTTGCTGTTTAATGGACTAATTGAAATAATACTATTTTTTAGTTTTTTAAAGAGATGCCCCGCGTGAAACATGCAAACGTTTGCTCGTTTGGTCGCAAGCACCTCTGGTAACGAGTTTAGATGCTAGAATTAGTTATTGAAAGTTCGCGAGAGAGCAATTTGAAGTTTTCCAAACATCACTTGTGTTCCATCGTCAATTCCCCATTTAATATACGACACATGGAACAAAGTTATTGTTTTATTACTACTGTGCAATTTTGTAAGAGATGAATCATAATTTTATTGATGTATTCGTTTGAAAATTCAGATGTTAAATTTACTAAAGAAATAGAAATTCCAACTAAAATGTCCCTATTATTCGAACTTACAGTACTTTTACAATTCTATTTTCATTAAAGACTGACACAGACGAATTCATAATGTCGCTAAAGGAAGTACATCTACGATTTCCGTCGGTATCAAAGATACAAAAAGCTAGATGCTTGCGATCAAAGTCGGTCTGCTTTTCATCCTCTGTTGTTCGTTCCGTTTACAAATAAACAGAAGGGCTGTTCAGAGTCTTTCAGGGATCGCCACGTCTTTGAGCTAAAGAGATGTTGACGTCAGAGTCGCTAGAAGTGAGACTCGAGCCGTAGAATCCAGAAACCAGATACGAAGAGATATTATTTCCTGGAGGCTTTTTAGTCATTAAAGAAATAAACTGCACCTCTTTCAGCGGTTCAAAATGCAACGTGACGAAGTTCAGTTGGTTACAAATCTCGGGATATCACGCAAGAAACTATTGTATTATAAATTCACAAAGACATAACGCAAAGAAGTGTTAATAAAACAAACCATGTAACGATCTATATCCTGAAAAATAAAAATATGCAAAAAATAAATTAAAAATAAGCAACGTTAGATAAAATAAGTAAAGTGAAACGAACAAAACGATATACAGCAATTATAAATCTTTTCCACAGTAATTTATAGTCACTATTTATATCTTATCATAATCTCACCTGGAAATTAATGTATCGCGTAGTTTCTACTTCTCATGTCGCGCACTTAGAATTTCGTTTTCATAGTTTACTCATACTGTTTTCTTTCATTAAAAATTTCGCTCATTTCCTTAGAAGTCCAGTGGCCTGACCCATTTTCGTGTCATTTGTCGACCGAATCATGATTTTCGTCTCATCATCCAGTTGCTGCCCATGACACGTGCAAACGAATGAAATAACGAGCATAGTCTTGACATCCGTCCGAAATACTTTGCAAAGGGGAATGCGAGTGACCTCGGTCAGACTCCGCATGCATCCCAGAACGCTTTGTGCGGTCGCTTGACGATGTATGTGTTCAACATGCATCGGTATGCTGGAAATCCTGCGGAATTAAAGCTACGCTGACGAGCTTGCATTATCGCGCTAGCTAGTATTCTCTTCGATGAATGGGCGTTCGCTACTGTCTGGCCATGTTCAAAGCATTGTCAAGCTCACATTTAATCGTCTTGGGTGCTTGGCCAATGTTCAGTCTACTTTTCCATTGCATTGCTCTGTCGTTTCTTTACTTCTTCAAATGTATCTTCTGCATTACTATAATGCCGTATAATAGGATAATTATTCCAGTCGCAAATGGATTGTAGCTTTTTCTTACCTGCTCACTTATTCTGTGGATTCACTCTTTCGTTTCCAAATACGATTTTTGTAAATTTTATACCGCAACAGTTTTTAAGATTCAGTAAATTATTAGATTCGTATAAAATATGTAGGTATCAGTTTGTTTTGTTATTTTTTTCAAATGGATTAAGTAACTTATTTATCTCGTCATTCTAAAACTTTTAGCCTTCTATAAAAGAATTTTGATATGTTTGTCTTTATTTAATAATTACGCGTAAGAAAAGGTTTTCAAGTATTGAAATAATATATTTCAGTAATTTCAAATATCGTAAATCCGTAGATTATTTCTTATACTTTGGAGAAATTCAATGCATATAATACTCAAAACATATACATATATACATAATAACTATATACATAATACATATAATGGATCTAGATTCTGTCAGAATCGGTTCGAAGAGGCATTAATCGTTTTTTATATCCATTTTACTATAGTTTATCAATATTATTATAGGGAAAATCGGGATTTTCCGAGGTAAGCAATTCGTTATTTTGTTATCTTGTCTACGTTAAAATCTACACCACCATTATGTGTACTTATAAAGTCATCAGACAAAAAGCATTGAAAGAATCAAAGCCTTCACTCTGAGTTTCTTTTCATCATCTTCCCTCAAGTTTTGTTCCTATCTTTTCCCCTCATCTTTTTTTTGCCATTTGAAATTCTCGTTTACGTGGGCTGCTTTCTTTCTTTCAGCACACGAAAGCTGTCGCTTCAGCGACGTGGCTAATGACAAAAGACGACGAAATGTTCTCGTTAGTGACTAGGACCAAATCGATACATGCTTCAGTCGACATTTCGATGGGCACTTCTATCGCAACGTGCAGAGTTATAACGCGGGGAGCAAAAAAGACGTCAGGGACTATTCGAGAATTTCATTAAATACTGGTAATGGTGCCGCGAATACCTTATTTCTTCCCGTTACCACTTCCCATTGATTTTCCGACTATTTCCAGCCCGCTTTTTGCTCGACGGGTGCATTTTTGCGTTGAAATATGCGTAGCCATTGATAGGAGACTAATTTAGAAATGGCCGATAGGAAAAGAGCTTCGAAATCTTTTGAATAATATTCGAAGCTCTTTTCACGTAACGCTATCGCCTCGATATAGACATATTGTGGTAAAACCATCGAAGCGAATCGAATTATGTATAGACTCTAGTAAGTGAAATTAGATTTTGCAAACTAAAACAGGCAAAGTAAAGGAAGCTTTGCAAAATTGTACAGATTTAGCGAAATATAAACTAAACCTCTGTGGTTTCTCTTCTCATATGAGACTTTCGTGTGAGTTTGCAATATGCGATGAAAATTAGATGATAACATGGAAATAACATGGAAAATTTATTACAGAGATTTAAATGCTGCGTATTAATGTAAAAGTTTGAATAAAAGACTTAATGAAGATTATACTTTATCGGCAACAGAATTGTATCGATTGTATTTTTAAAATAAAAAGCAATAGCATGCGCAGTAAAAGGCAAACTATGAAATATTTCCCAATCAACGTGTGCCAGACACGCACGATATTTAAAACGAGATGTCCGATAAGCAGTCGATCCTTTCATCACCGCGACGGACGTACCAGTATTCGCGTTTAAAGCTGCAAATAAATGTTCAATACCTTTTATCTTTGCACAATGCTATTGGGATTGTTGCTCAATGTGATTGCAACTCTGTGAAATTACTTCGAGAACGAGCTCGCTGTATATTGTACATTCTCACGCGTTTCACAATCACGTCGATACACGAATGTTCTGTGCAAATGTATACCGTTACACGGCGACCATATGTCTAATTGATAATTGATAACTTTTATAACGCTGTGGTAATGGTTTCCAATATAGGTTATCGCTATATCATAAGCGCTTTATATTAATCTAATGTTAAATTCATGATTGAATTAAGTTGTTTATTCGTTGTTAAATTACTTGTTTTATTTCGTAATATAATATTTCATTCTAAAAGTTTTAGTTTTTTTCTGAAGTATCTCGCAATATGGAGGTAGTAAGAGATGTTTATACGTTTCTCTAACATGAGATTAATGAATTAATGAACAAGCTTTTGCCATCTATATCCACATCATAGCAATTTATTCCCAGGAATTTAATTGAAGACAAAGAGCATAATAATAAAAAGCAAATGAGCAGAATAACAACAAATATAATTTTTCTTTATAGCAAAACATATAAAAATTTTAAAAGATTTATGATTTGCATTAGTAATTTAAACTAGTCCAAGTTCTAATAAATGCAGATTACGATTCTCTAGGTAGCCTGTAATAAGCAGTTATCCGCAGACGTTTTAACCCTAAATCTCCCTTCAGTGAGGGTAGAAAGCTGTCAAACGAGGAGAACTCTCGTAGCGTCCTGTCACAGAGATGCTCCAGGGTTTACGACGCATATTTTCGAGCCTACTTTATGCCCTGGCACGAAGTGCAGTTAAAATCGTTCGCCAGCCTCGAAGTCGACGCTCGCTAAACAACGTCCACAAAATTTTGGTCTACTATCATGACAAAACTTCCACAAAGGCTATAAAGTTAGAAAACTATTCGATAAACCTTTCTGCTTTACGAATAAAGAAAATTCTGGAAAATCATTACGGAAATTACGTGGATATTGTTGTCGAGCACGAACTGAAAAGAAACTGACATGTGGAGAGGTATCTAAAACAAGACGAGCTCGTTTCATCGATTGCGAGTTCCAGCAACTTATAAAGATATACCTACCTCCAGATATTTTCATTCAGTGAAAACTTCCAAGAAACGAAAAATTACGAACGAAAATACTGTGAAAATACAATGTAGCCATTAGAACAACTATAGTGTTATTGGAAAGACGATATTCATCGACATAGTTTAGTCCATTAAGAGCCAATGTTAAGTTAATGCAATATTTATTTTTCGATTCTGTTCCAGCCAATTTACTTTATTAAATTCTATACTTCAACATTAAGTTTATTGAACGAAAATTCCAAAGATTTTCTTAATATGTTTTTCATCAGTATTTCCCCTTCCATCTAAATCTTAGTTAATTTCATTTTATGGAAGTCGAGGAAATTAAGTTAATACTTTTTCTAAAAACGTGGAGATACGTTTTCGTTTCTAATGCGTGTAATGGTCTTTTGAAAAGTATCTACTATTCGAATACATTCGTCATATAAGAATAAAAACTCAAAATAAACAAAACTACTACTAATTCTTATGGTAATAATCCTAAATGAATAACAGAATTAACGATAGATTTAATGTAGACATACATAACCGAGTTGATAATCTCAAACTTCTAGTCAGTATATTTAAATTAATTGACTTATATGTTATTTAAGCCAATCTCTCACTCAACTCGTGTTGTCTTAATTACTACTATTAAATTGAACCAGCACGAGAATCGATTCTAATTTCATTTAAACTCCCATCTTAGATCCAATTCCTAATTATCTACCAATTCTGTTCAAGAGAAATGGATGGATTAAAATTAAACACGAGGGAAGAAACTGAAATGACAGTGAATCACGAGAAGTGTCGTGCTAATGGCACCACAAGTATATCGCGAAAGGCAACTGAAGGGATAATCGACGAACGACTCAGCTAAAATTTCAAGACGAGAGTTTCGGGTTGCGTGCACGCCAGTAATCTTTGGACAAATTCATCGAAAACGAAGCTTCATCGTGGACGTTGGCAGATGATAATGGAATCTGAGAGAGAGAGAGAGAGAGAGAGAGAGAGAGAGAGAGAGAGAGAGAGAGAGAGGAGACACCCGAGAATCTGAGACGAACGCGGTAAAGGAGGACGGGAACGCCGGAAGCAACGGAATCGTTGCTATCGGGAACATGAGCATGATAGGGAATACACACGATGAAAGAAAAGAAGAAACGTAAAGAACGCGTGGAACTCGTCCTCGTAGGAACCCTCAAGTCTACAAGACCATGAGCTTCGCATTTCTAGGTACGTCGTACGTTTATATTCCTTAAAATACGTCACCTTGCCCCGGCAATTAGAGAGAAGCATGCAAATGGCCCTTGCTAAAGCTTTCTGAATGACGTGGGGCGAAAAGTTCAAGGATACGAGGTCGGTGTGATACGGGGGCGAGCTCATTGTTTAGAACTGAAGTGTAAGAGATAATCAGCGGGACTAGGGCAAACGAACACTGTGAAACGCGTTAATGTTCTAAAGTTGATAGTACGTCGATAACGGTAGCTTCCGGAGGATTTATTTAACGCCAGAGAGTACAAAAGATAGAAAGTGGATTAGACTTTAATTATTGATCTTCTGGAAAGAAGTATGTTTCTTCATTTGATGATTAATTGAATAATTAAAAGGGTCGTGTTATGTCTATTAAGCTGGGAAGTAATTCCTATGGTGAGAGTTAGGATTAAGTGATCTAATCGTACGTAATACAAGAAGGCTCAGAAAGAGCCTTGAAATCTCTGATTATTAGATATCATATTCTCTATGCGATGCTACGACGATATGTATATTCAGGAGCGATATTTGGAAACTATACTGATATCGTGGAGATTTATGATTCCCCACAAACGCATAAGCATCCACACTCTAATAATTATAGAACGCTGCCCCAGTTTTGAAAATAAAATTCGTACCACTAAATCATAAATCAGGATCTCTTATACGAGTTATAGTTTAAGCACAAATAACGGCGTAACCAAATAACATGATTATAGAAGGGACTTCAGCTTTGTTCGCATTACCATAAAATCAAGAAACGAATGTAGGCGGCGATATACGGTACCGCAAATAATTTTAATGAATGTATGCAATCGACATCACAATCGAATTTCTTGTTAACGTATTTTTTTCCTCCCTATTGCACGGCTCGTTAACTCATTCTCGATTCTATCGATCTGATAAAAATGGTCGTTCATACTTTGTGACTCTTGTCACAGCTAGTCATTTCTTAGCCTCTCGGGTGGCATGTGCGTCCAATGCAAGAGAGGTGGCTGCAGGTGGTCGTGTTCATCCATGTAAAATGTAAAGAAAGCCGGCGTTTGCATTATTTCACGTAACACTTACTCCTGGGTTCTATGCCACGGAAACCAGGTTTCTCTGCTCTCTTTCTCTCTCTCTCTCTTTCTTTCTCTATCTTTTCCCTTTTTCCTGGAGCAGTCGACTGGTTCCGAGGGTCGTATGGTATAGCGCTAAAATACTTATTGCATCGTGACTCTGTGGCCAAACTAGTCAACCACGTTCTTGTCCACACACTAAATTGTCCCAGTGTCTGCAAAACGGGCCGAGAAAATTCGTAGTTATTCAGTAAACACGAAACAGGACAAGGGCAAATAGAACCAGAGGACTATGAGTCGTCAAGCGCTATATTGCTTGGCGAACTTGCATACTATACACTCTACGATATAGCAAAATTTTAAATTAAAGTGATAAATCAAGCAACAAATCGTGAAGCACGATTTACATAAAATTGCGTGCAATATTTCATGTTTTTGAACAAAAACTAAACCAAAGATGAAGTAGAGTTTATTTTCACAATAGAATTCACGTAAATTTATGTCAATTCATTCGGCAACATGTAATAACAAGTCAGGATCCGAAAGTAATACAGAAGATACTGTTATACCTAATATATTTACTTATCTACATTATTATATATATTTACATATGTACTTTATTAAAGCACTATTCCAGGTTACCACTAAACAGTATCAAAGTTTTTTTGTTCCAATATGCTACTTAAGAAATCATACTATAATATTATAAAAACAATGGTTAATGCATTTGTTATTGTTTCGAACAAACTATTAAAAAAATACTTAGTTTCCTTTGGATGTAATAACTATAAATAATCTGGTTGACATAATTGATAATAATGTTTGTAGATTTGTTCATAGACCGGAATAGTCAACTGGTCTACTCAGTGTTAAGCATTGTCTACCCTGAAGACTGGTTTCTCCCTGACTTCCTCACAATGGGATCTAATTAATTCCTACACCTTCGATTCCTACGAGCATTGGCTTGCTTGGACCTACCCTATACTCTCAAACTACTCTTCGGTCGACCAGCTGCTATGAACGGCGTCCGCCCTGTGGTCAGTCAGTGGTCGCATTTGCCAAAACTGTTCCTAACAATTACTTTATCTATAGCGGATGATTCTGAGTGTTTCCTTTCGGTTTCAAATACTTCCATGCGCAATGGTCATCGCAAATCAATGGTGAGAAATAATGCATTAAATCTTAAGTTTCTCGTTGACCCTTGTGATACACTCTACCATGGTGAAATTGGGTCTTAAAAGGATCTTCATAATCGGGGGCATTTTTACGAGAAGAATGATTGTAGCAGTAATACAACCAAGCCTGCAAGAAACATTACAATTCTGACAATACCAAGAGAATTACTGCAAAAAATAACAAAAGTGAAATTCTAACAATAAAAAAGAACATAAAAAATAATTCTAGTAATGTATAGAGATATCAAAGAGAGAAACGCAACGATAAACAAGTATCGAGAGAAAAGAGTTTTCAACATTATAAAGAAGGATTACTCTCTCTCTCTCTCTCTCTCTCTCTCTCTACCTTTCTCTGCAATAGAGAAAAGGTTCAAAGAAAATAATTCGAGGAATATAAAAAGAAACAGCATGAAAGAAATTAGCAATATATAACCTTAGAACTCCCGAATGACTTGTTAATTTAGAAGATATTTCTACGCTGCTGATATGATAATATTGTAATATTCCTCTTGGGAACAGCATAAAAGAGATAAATCGTAAAATTTCTTCTTACAAGTGTATTTTGTCTTATGTGTGTAAAAGTCTTGACCTATTCATATTTTTCAATCAAACGTTATCTTTTCAGCGACTGACCTTTTCCTTATCTTTCACGTTCAAATTCAAAATATCGATCTATTACTAAACACAGTTATTACTTTCTTCCAAGAATATAGGACGTCATTACCATTAAGAATCTCCTGTTTTGATAATGTCATCCACGTTACAAATACAACACGTTAGAAAGAAGTTTTTCGAAAGTATCAAAGAATCTTTGAAAGATCTTCTCCTATTCTACTTGATATTTAATAATAATAATAATACTGTTTCACCGACTTTACACGCAAAGATAAGTTTCTCAAGTATATGTGGTACAATATTATTTGTATCATTGTGTCACGGAACCATCTACATTACGGAAAATATTCACGATATTCTACCCACAACAATATGTAATCGTTGAAACGTCGAGTAGCACACAATTGGCTACCATAAATTTCAAGGAATTTATTGAATTGCCTAATCGAAACCCATTGCGTTCGACGTGATCATGACTTCTACGTGACCGACAGAAATTCGTCGAGATTCTGTATTATTCATTCGTTCGTCACGCGTTTCGAATCTTGGAAATCTCACTTTAATATTGAGGGTTCATTAATAACGCTTCTCGCGCGAATTATTGTTCCGGTTTATGGTTAATATATCGAGCAATTCAAAGAAAGAATAAAATATATAGTTGATATAATTCTTAATTATTAAACGGCGGATAAAAATAAAGAATGATAATAATGAAAAAAAACAACTAAAATAGTAAAAACTGATAAAATAAAATAAATATATAATCGTGCGCAAGATAACACATGACGTTAGACTAATAAAAAGAAGATGAGTCATTTTAACGATAGAAGAGTACTTTAAAATCAAACGACGGGAAAATAAGTTTTTATAACTTAAATTTTATCATTTCTATAATTTATAATATTATAACTAATTGAAATGATTGAAAAGGTAATAGATAACTAAACATAATTCGTTAATTAACTAGCGACTAATCTGCATCGATTATTCGCCAAATTTTACTGATGAAAATTCGGAAGTTCTAAAAAATGGTTGTTAACAAGATACTTAATCTGCTATCCGGTAATTTCAAGAAATTTGTTTGATCAAATAGATTAATTTCATCTATTAGAGCGCGTGTTTGAATGGTCAAATCTGTGTGCTTGACAGTTGATATGAAAATCAGAGATTGATGGGATGATTGAAGATTAATTGTCAGAAATTATCTTTGCATGTTTTGATACATACTTTTGTGAGCGAGATATCAGTTATAGACTAAACATACATGCCAATTGGTTGAATTTTGCATTAAATCCCATTAAGTAGACCCGCGACCCAAATTGTACGAAATTTTACAAATTTCGCCCACGCAAATTTCACTGACCGCATATGTATGAGGCTGCTACGTGCTATGCAGATTCGATTAATAATTCGGGTCCGGGAAATTAAACGAACCAGCGAAACAGAATATATTAGAAATCAATACTAAACAATGCTTAACAATAATGCTAGAAAGCATTGAAATAAAAATCATTCTTTTAGAAATTTATAGATACATCTATACGTTTTTTAATAATAAAATGTACTCGTATTGTTAAAGAACTGATTAAATTTGTACTTAATTATTAACTTTTTCCAAAGCAAAATCTGCATTCAATGATAATTGAAAATTAAATAAAAAGTGAAATATACAGTCAATGCACGGAAAAATTGTTAAACAAAACATAATATATCAGAGTATTTGTGTTTTCGCGCAATTCTTTTCGCAGTGATATGAAACTCATATCTCGAACGAAAATTATCTCGGTAATAACAAGGGTCGAACGAAATGGAAAATAAGAAACAAGGAGAATTTCAGGCAAAACACAGAGCATGATTTTCCGCTACGCAATCATGATTGACTTAACTCAGGAATCCTTGGGCAATTCTGAAATAGGGTACTTACATTATAATTCAACCCTATAAATCACACCGACATGCCGATATTTTCAGACCTCCACTAAAGTATTACCTACTTTTTTCACATATCCATTTTCGTTTTAAGTGGAAAGTGAACGCGAGGTAACAATTTAGCGGTAAGCACGTATCTTATAATGGCACGGAAAAATATTTCTATCAAGTAGAGAGTACAAATAAAATAAACTTCGGATTCAGTGGAAATTGTAAATAACAGCCCTTTACCTCAGAAAATTCAATACGCTTTTGTAACGAAACCTTGTTAAATCTAAGCAAACTGTTTTAATGCTATAAATATTTGAAAATTTATTTATGTATATAGTAGTCCTTTTAGATTTTATATTATTTGTTAAATACGATACAAAGAGCAATTTTAACAGTTCGAATGCAAACCTAGCGACGTCAGTGAAATAAAAAGGTTAAGTAATCAACGAAGAAATCTACACTACAGTACGTTTTAGAAGTGTATTGGAACGATAACAATATGAAAGCAAAATGAGACTTCAAAGTCCGAACCATCGAGTATTGGAACCATCTTCTCTGTTAAAATCTGTTTCTTATGCGGTCGGCGTTATGCAAATTACCGTCTGACGTTTCAAAAAAAGACGTATATACGAAACACACAACGATCGAAATAAGAGATGAAAAAATCTATTCTCCCTTTAGTTAAGCATCGCAAACAGTATAGCGATATCGAAGTCTGTAAACGAGCCAGAAAAAAAGGAACAAAAGTTAACGAGATCAGTGATTTATAAAAGGGCTGATTCTAGAATATCGCGAACGAACAAACCGGAACGTGATCGATCTTCGTCTCGTCCATACCAGATCCAACGTACAGGTTCCTTTCGTCGAACGATAAATAATAACCGGACTCCGATAGGTGGAAAACAAACGAAAGTGGTTCCTCCGGAGGCAGGAATAATGGAAGCTGGAAATCCTGGCTGGAAATAGTTCGTGGCTATCGAATCGTAATATCGAGTCGAAAAATAAATTGGTTTCAGCCAGCCAATCTGAAATGGCACTGATTACCGAAAGGCGATCAAGCGGCTGGAAAGAGAATATATTAAGTAGACAGAGCCAATATGAAGCATCGGCGATGAACGAACATTGGATCGAACGAATTGAACGAAAGGGACGTCGATGAAACTGTGGCCCCATTACGAGATTGCCCCGCGCCTCGTCGCTGCTAGAGACAGCCCGATATTTCTGATATCTCCATGGATCCACTCGATCTCCGTTGATCGGAAATCGATGAGCATTCAATCTCTTCTGCCATCCACTTCAACTTCGTTCGACTCTACACGCATTCGGATACTTTCGTCGATGCGTTTCACAGGAAATTGGTTCGCAACGGGAGGCTCGCCGTAGCCTCGTCGAAAGGAATTATGACGCATTATCGGAACCAGTAGATGGTCAGTAATCCATCATTGTATTACGTTTCCGAAATAGGCTCGAACAACTCTTCAGCGTCGACGAATTATTGCACCATGGTCGATTTATGGCGAACCCGCGTAGGGTTACACGGATTTTATAGCGTTTTCTTACTCGTAGATGTTAACTCTTCTATGCGGGAAAGATAAAATTTATCTAGCGAATTTTATGTCTGATATAACAGGTTTAAAAATAATACTATAAAACTTCTATAATAAAGGACTTAAGGTTCGAATACCTATTCTACAATGTTTGTATGTAATGTGTTCATCAAATAAATATGAAAGTATATAACTGCGTTTCTAGTTCAATACAAATCAAAATTAATTTTGCTAAAAATACCTGCGTGTTTTTAAATGTTCCTTATATCAACATAGAAATTAAGAAGAAAATGCATTGTTTTATCGAAATACCAATAAATTAAACTCAGTGCAGTTGGGAGAACTTATTTCAAAGTTATTTAGATTGTTTAAATATTTAATATAAAACTGGATCTAGATTAATGAAAGACAAATGTCTTCTGAGCACTTGGCCCCAAAATGGAAACGTTCCTCAACACGCAAAACTTCTAACGACACGTTTCTCCTTGCAAGCATGGCTATTTAACGATCCTGAATTACTCTCGATAATGAAACTCGAAGCCATCATTATTTGTTGAATGGTTGTACTTTGAGCACCAACAAGTTCTTTCTCAACGTGCAATTCACTTTAATAACCCTCTTTTTCGTTTAACGTGCACTGTTTCTCGCAGTTTACGTTCCCTCACGAACGAGAACTCCAACCATACAACTGGCATTTTCTGTTTGAACTTTATCTGACCATCGGAGGCGCAATCTGTATTTTAATTGCTAGGCACTGCGAGCAATTGAAACTGTTTTGGCGTAAATAATAACAAGAAGAACTGGTATTGGACGTAATATTAGAATTCCAGCTATTGTAACCGATCGACCATGACTAATTTGAATGAAAACCGACATCGATTTTGACTTTACTTGACTCACTGAACCATCTCTATCTGACGGTGTACTGTTACGTAACATTCTGATGTAGATTTTCGACGATTTATCATCAACAGCTCGGACCCATTAATTCACGAAACAAGGCCTCAAAATGAAATACATCGAACGTGAAATTTTTACATTTGAATTTATTAGCACTTGACTTCGTCATACATCATTTTATCTTGGTCAGAAAGAATATATAGAACGATTCCGAAGATAGTACGGACATTTACGATCACTTTCGTATCAAGTAATGTAGGTCAGCAGGAACAACTTCTTAATGGTCATAAAGCCGTGCGTTGTTTCGGTTTTATATGTTTCAGTCATGCAATAGGCAGAATAGGATGCGCATAAAAACCGTAAATCATCGACACTGGTATAGATATGTATAAAACCATCCCCGAGTGAGCTTGCATTACCTTGTTTTCGCTTTCTCTTTTCCTTTTTTTCCTCCTACCTCTCTCCGTCTGTCTATCTGTCTGTCTGTCTCTCTCTTTCTCTCTTTCTCTCTCTCTTTCTCATTCTCTTCTCTCTCATTTTTTCATTTTTTCATGTGCAACGAACAACAGAAGCCAACAACGAGGACACAAATAACGCAAGGTTAGTCAGTCCTCTACATATACATACATTTCAAGGATTCTGCTATGCAACTCTCTCGCGAGCTTAACACATGGTTTTGTAACGTCCGTTTAAAGTCGACGAACACAGAGACACGTTGAGAAGGATAAAAGTTTCGTCTTGTCAACGATGGCGACGACACTTTCCTGTTTGTTTTAAAGGGAACTACTGTTTTTAGGACTTGGTCGTAGTCGGCGGAGAAAATAACAGAGAAAATTTCGTCTAGATTCCTTGAGAAAACCTAGGAAGAATATTCACTGAACTCGGGATATTCAGTAAGTCACTTGAAATACGATACCTATTCTTATGGAGATTTCATGTAGGATGAATGTCATTTTTTCAAAACCTCAACGGTACAAAAATAGAAACAATGACGCCTACTTAACATAAAACGTAAAACAAAGGCTGTTTCATTCACGATTAAACTTGGTTAAAAAAAGATGCCTCTTGACCCTTTTTTTTATCGATCTCCGCGTCGTTAAATATAGGGTGACATTCACCATGAGATTAACTTTATGCAACAACTGCGAGTCGTTTATTTAAAGTATTTGCCCGGTGGTGAGTCGACGAGAAAGAAGCCAGTGCTCGTCCCCATGCCCACTGCTTCACCACCAAGGCAAATGAATTAATTTTCTTGATTGTCTGGCTAAAATATACCGTGCAACAATGCAACCTCGATGCTGAGGAAGCTTATTCCTGGGTCACGCCACGTTAACTGACATCCAAATAATTAAACGGAAGCCGCAATGTAGATAGCCAGGACTAATCATGCCATGCAATGCATCATTGAACTGTAATGAGCAGTAACTTGAAGCAAATGTTCGGCAATGTGTATAAATATAAAATATTGACAGATGATTTCAAGAAAATTAAATAATTTTGATAATATGCATCGTTTTGATAATAAAATATATTGCTGTCACATCTTTTAATAGATACTTGAGATCTATAATTTACTGGCCCTGTAAAAAGCTAATAAATGATCCTAATAAATGGTCCTAATTATTAAATCATTATTCATACGATTTTATCAAATTCAAATAATGTTACTAAAAATTGACCAAATTGACGAATACTTATGAAAGGTAATGTATATATTCGACATGAATTATTATGAAATCTTTCTCCACAATTCCCTGATTTTTAGTCCACGTCCCACATTCAAATCGGTACTATACACATAACCAGAAGTACATGCTAACTCGGATCTGAATCGCACGCAGTGAACGTGTTAATATTGTATTAATGCAAATAGAACTTCAACCTTTGGTATCGTACTTCTAAAGGTTTAAGGGTGGGGATACCTGCGTTTGGAATAGTAATAAGGAACTCGTAGCGTGTTAATTTCATATGCACATCCTGTATTTATATTCCCCGAGGATACTGAAAAAAGTAATAAAAAAAAGAGAAAATGTAGTTTACGCTGGGAATATACATTTTCTTGATGTCGCGTAAAGCATGATAATAAGGAACTCTGTTCGAGTCAAGAATGTATTTCGCGTCAATTTCGCTCGGACGCTTCTTTATTCATATCCCCGAAGGCACTAGAGCATACTATGAAAACGAAGAAAGTGGTTTACACTTTGCATGGTATAGAGATACCGCTGGAAATACACGCAGAGCTTAGTAACATACAACAGAGAAATTAAAAATTTATTTTGTCCACACGCTCGATTTTTTGTTTTGAATTAATCTCACAGGAAGAACCGGAGAATGCTTTCTAGCGCTGAAAGACTATGACATTAAGGCTATGAAAATCGTGCAAAAGAAATGCTCGTGCTTTAGTATGCTAAACATAGGAATTGCAATTTACTTGCGAAATTACTTCGAAAATTACTTGTTCTTTCATCGATTCGCATTTACCTTGATCGACTCATTTAATCTTACTTTTTCCTACGTTTACTTCGATGAAGATAGAAAACGTGAACCGTTCATTAAGAAGAACTTCTTTCACTTTTGTTCGAAATCTTACCATTAATTACTAGCAACCATTAAGTATGACTTAAAGAAAGTGATTAAATCGTACTGCTGAAAAACTCGTTAAGGAGACGAACTTTATTTTTGTGCAAAAATCATCCTTGCGTGAGTCATTAGACGAAAGATCGAATCGTAGGGTTGTAAAAGTGCGAATAAATAGCGAAGCTTTCTCTATGCCATTAAATGTAGTTCAAGGACCGGTTCTACGCGCAAATGAATAAAAAGGGCTCAGAATTTTAAGCGAAACGTCGAAGCACATTTAAATGGGATAACGGTGTGAAAATCGATCAAACGAAGTCACGAGGCTTGCTCATTCTACCCAAGCACTTTGCTCGATCTTTAGCTACACTGGAAACGTTTCTACGCTAAATGGCCTCGTCACGAAGATTTGTGTTGGACGATAGAACGTACTACGTTTATTATTCATTTAGAGGATCCTCCCATTTGCACGCCCACCACGTGCTTCGAGAGGTAAACCAAGCATCCAGTAACTTCCTCTGATCGAAGTGATTCAACGCGCTTCATTTAATTCAATACAAAATTCGGGACACCGCAGCACGCTATGAGCTTGATTTGACCGGTTACAATTTACTACGTGCTAATCTGTAGATTACACGATAAGATAACGATTGCTGTTAACTGAGTTGCCTCTTAACCAGAAACTTTCGTTATCACAAAATTTAAAGTAGAGACAAATCAATTAGAATTCATTTTTAATACAATTTATGTCTTTAGCACAAATAGAACTATAATAGAAATGTAAAATAGAAATGTAAAAAACATATAAAGAAATTACGTTAAAGAGATTGGGAATCTTTGCGAAATTTACTTTTCCCCTTTGACTGATAAAATTATCATTTACTGATGATTCCTGATACTGATTGAAAAGCCAAACGTTATAAAGTGATTTGTGTTATTTCCTTCTTAAAAACCTGTAACGTGCACATCGAGAAACATGTTTTATCACAGAAGTCAGAAAAGTATTTACGTAAAACGTAACAAATGTAACTTTTCATGTATTCATATTGTACACCGATAAACAGCTGAAATAAAATCTCTTTTGATGTTTCAAAAGCTTAATAAAAGGAACTACATTCGTATTAATGAATTCGATATTTAATATCGTTGGAGCATATAGCTCGCTCATGACCGAGCTAGAGTTTAAAAGCAGATGGTTTTTAACAACTGCCTCATTGTTTATCAAGGCAATTTATGCACTCTCAATAACAAACTAAAAACAGCCAATATATCAAAACTTATCTACCTCTTTAAACAGAAACTTAACGAATCAATCTTCCCTGGAGAGCGAAGAACGCGAACGAAAGAAAAACATGATATATAGTAAACGCCTGCAGCAGAAAAGGAAGTTCTATTCAACTTTCAACGAACGAAAATCCTTGTGCAATGTCGCTGATTATTTTCTTTGCCGAGATCCCCTAATTTTCATCTGTACAAACGTCCCGTGCTAGATTATTCGTAGCGGCCATGTAACTTCCATGGCATAACGGGGGGTGAGAAATTTTAATAAAAGTTGGATATTCACGCGAGGTTGAAGGCTTTTTCCGGGTCAGAAAATCCCGTGGAACTCCGGTCCACGTGGCACGTGATCGAACAGGACACTCTTTTCCTTTCAATCCCGGGTCAACAGAGTGCAGGATTACAGAAAAAGTCAACACATTGAGAAAGAGTAAATAATATGAGATTGAGCCAAGTGGTCGAACACGGCATTCGAAGGGGTCGACGCGTTTAAATCGCGTCGCCAAAAATACATTTTTATTCGTGGCCGGCGCAGCGCGAAGATGGATCGAGCGCATTTTGTTATTCCATTGTGTTAGCCGGTCATCGTTGTGTCGACATTATCCTGTATCACGATACAACCTTTCCCGACCGATCGTATCGTGCAAACCACTATAAAACCGTTACGTAACCGCTATAAAATAAATTACTAACCATTGTAGCAGCACGCACCTTTTCCCTGCTACGAATCAGTGATAACTCCTTAAAATAAATTCTGTCGACGAGTAATTTAACTCTAACCGTGCATCGACCAACGAGAAATTAATTAATCTCGGCCAACCTGCTCGAAAATGATTAAAGGGTTATCTACTTCGAATGACTTTATTGCGCGGTAGTCGAGATAGCCAATTTTATCGAGAGTTCATTGAAGGATGATTAAAAACCACGGTCAATATTTTAATTTATATTCACCGTGTAATATCAATTTATATCCTTTTTCATTGTTAAACAGTTTATGTTATACACAACTATTTAAACGCGTAAAATTTTCATGATCTGTTTTGTACATAACTACAAAGGCATATCGGCTTCGTATTTTCTTCTGCGATAACAGCTCTAGATGTGCAGCTTTAATGATTTTGAAATATACAGCTGGGAACGATGAAATATTTACAAGAGTCAAATGAACGAAAAATAGGACGTTGCAAAATTGAAATCCGCTAAGGCAACCGGCGACAAGCAGAATTGCAATCTTGCTGGAAGATTTGATGTTCTAAATACCATTACACCGAAACGAAATTTATCGCGTCCTCTGTGAAATAGACGAGTTCTAAAATTCTACGGTATGTAGCTTCTGTTACAAATTTCATGACTGACGAGCACGCTGCAGCGAGTAATTTCATTAATGTACTGTGATAAAAAGATGGAGATGAAGAGGAAGAAACAAAAGAGGAAAAACTCTCGCGTTAGCCCTACAGGTAACAAATGGACGGAACTTGAAAGTATTTTCAGTGATAAATTAAGTTCCAGAAGGTCACTAAGCAAACTTAAAAGCCTCGAATATTTTTCTCTCGAATTTTCACGACTTGAATGTCGAGTAATAAAGGAAACGTCTTGCGCGTCGTTAAAAGAAATAAAAATGTGTAGAACGATCTTCTCGCCAATGGAAAACAAAAACCACGACGGAATTCATTGCAGAAATTAATGAAAAACCTGGTCGATATTACTAGGTGTAATGTCGTGACAAAGTTGTTAACTACACGAATCTAAACAAGGGAAAACGAAGTGGATGTAGAAACGAAGTGTCCGCACCGCGATAAAACAAACGATTTCTTCCGTACAATTGGGTCGACCAGGAAGAAAGATAAACTAAAAGGGGAAACAACAAAGAAATAGCGAAAGAAAGTGAGTCAAAGATAAAAGGTACACTCTAATTGATCACGTGATATTAACGAAATTAAGCAACCTTTTCTTACATAGTCGTGGCAAAAAAACTCCGTGGTAGATTCACACGGTCCTCTTTTTCCCTTCTACCTCGAAGATCATCACTGTACATCATCCCTCGCGATCCACCCTCTTCTCTATCGTCTATCCATTCCTGATCAGACATATATACAGGGGCAAGGACTCGCAGGCTTTCATGTACTAGCCAACGAGGACGCCTGCGCGCTACTTTTATTGATCAAACTGAACGAACATTCAGTCTGATTCGAGCCATCGAACCAGACGGATCCAGCAAACCGAAACACAATTACCTCTGCAACAATACGCGTCAACCACTGTACGCCGTTCTTTTCTGTAGATTCGTGCACGCTTCATTCCCTACGACCTTCGTTTCCCAACGAACACCTTTGTCCTGTTTTTACGTGTCAAACGACGTTAGTACCTGAGACGATTTCTCTTTGACCAAAAACGATAAATAAATAAAGCTACCAGCCTCCCACCAGAAAACGCAGTGTCACTCATAATTTTTTTAGTTCCGCCCGTTAACGAAGCATCGGCATGGAGTGTAATTATTGTAAAAGTAATTTACCATCGGCCACTCACACTGTTCAATATTCAATTTCCCTGCGATATTATTCGCGAATACTGGACTTGTGGAACAAGTAAAGCATTAACAAGGAAAAACGAGGGTGATTTTTCATTAATTCGTTTTCGGCTGTAATACATCAAAGATGACTATCATGATGCTTAACTTGTTGAATCATAGCCCTGTTTTTAAGATAAAGATATTCATTTAACAGGAATTCGTAGGATTTCAAAGATTTTATTATCTACTGATATTGAAAAGTATTCGATTGATTTTTTATTAAAAAGTAAATTCTGATAGAAATTCACCTGTTTCTCTGAATATTAAACGTAAAGGGAGACGTGATGGGTTTTTCAAGTTGACAAAAGCACAGATCTTTTTAATTAAATAAAGCAAAAAATTTATAAATATGCCCTGTTTAAAAGTATGGATACATTTGTTTGATTATAACGAATGAAGAAAAGTTATGTTTTACTAAATTTTATACATTTTATATTTGTGTATTAGATAGATAATCCATTAAATATTTTACATGAAGGCATGAAATATTATGTAAATATAATTTTCTTCCATCTATACATATTTGTCTGTGTATATCAAATATTTTATCTATACGTCCACCTCTATCATACATCGTGCTTTGTATACATCATTGTATTGTATTACGTTTACAATCTTTGGACATCCCGCATTTTAATTTATTTATAGTACCAAGTGTAATATTTGTTCATTGCCTTCTTAGAATCTTCCATAAATTTTTGTGAATTTGCAACACATGTATTTTAAAGTTGGCAATTTAGTGGATCCCAAAGCTTTTTTGCAGGTTTTTAATAATCATTTCATTACTTCGATAAAAAGAACTTTTTCGTAACTGTAATATGTAATTCCTACAGACTTTTCAGTGTGCTTTAATATTCGTAATTTCCTATCCAGAGCGAAATGTGATCGAAAATGTAAATGATGCACCTTTGCACGAGAATGTGCCCATATCCCAAATCCACTTATGAACGATCAAAACTATATACATGTGAACAACACGTGTTGCGAGATAATAATTAACGCTGTTGAATTGATTACCCGATTCAAATACATTGGCGTTATTTTACGCACGTACGTTAACTTGAAGGACGATGGTCATCGATATGATTATACGTAACCACGTCTATTTGGTGTGCCGCTGTATCGACGACATGGAAATTCTCACTTGTGTAATCGTTGTTGGAACCGCAGCGAGTAACCACGCCGTTATAATTATCGGATTCGATCGATGCACAGCTGGAGAAACAGCGTAGGATGGCATTGGAGATGCCAGGAGGATAATATAGAGTTGACCAAGGAAATTCGAGGTAATGAATCGGGGGATACCCGCAGAAATGGAATTTCAAATATTTCACTTCCAGCTGAGGTCGAGTATTCAACGATTTGTGCAGCTGCGAAGGTAGGTCTTTCGGCATGTGTCCTCGATGTAGATCCCTGATAAAATATTGCTTAATTGACAGTTAGTAAAAAATTAATCGGCCACACAATCAATGCATCAGCAAATACAGATTATATAACATTTTCAAGACTTTTGATGATCGTATCGTTCAAGCTCCTGTAAGGAACTTCAGTCCCCTTCTATAACGATTTATTTATTTTCTATGTTATTTGTATAATGTTCGGTAATGCTACTTTTCGCGAAATTGGTAATTTGGGCTATATGCTATATCGATACAAAATCTTGTTTGTTATAGGTATCGAAGATATTGCACCTATAAATTTTATGGATCCGTAGTCGCCGGGGATTGCATGCCTGCACCTATGTATACAATTCTCTGTGAATACGTCAAATATACATAACTTAAATATTTGCCTTTCTTTATGACAAACTAGTCTGTATAAATTTTAACGAATCACGATATAAAATCAATTCCTTTATCCATTTTTTATTTAATTTGTATCAATTCAATTTCACAAAGTGGATCTTCCATACAATTTACTTATCCGCTGGCAACATTCATTATTTCACTCATCAAACGGTTTTATTCGATTACGAGTAAACAGAAAACCGAGCGAAAAGAAACAAAGGAATGAACTGGAAAACAATTTGTCGAATCATCCGTAAAGAACAGTGCGAACCTTATTAACCAGTTTAACACACGCGCCAGAATGAATTGCTTTTGTTTAACGCAACTGGTTGCAATCTCGAGTTGCAACGAGCTCGATTGTAAAACGGAAATATTCCGGAGTCGATTCGAGCAAATACAATACGACGCTAATGACCGTTGTAAAGGATCCTGGCTTCCGTGTCATTTATGTCGATGATATTTATTCCTGTACCACCGGTACAAGACTCATGAATGGAAACTAAGCAACAGATTGCTTTTCCCGTAGTTCGGAGCAACGGTTTCAGAAAGTCTATCCGTGGCTGCCGCGTTTCATTCAGACGTGCCAATCGAGTTTACATCCGACACCTTCAGGTGATGTTCGTTAACGTGCAATCTCCTCTTTCACAACGAGCTCGTCCTCGCCACGCGAAGTATTTCACCCTCGCAACGCCATGGTGAACGTTAGGATACGTGTCACCATTAACACCGTTGTGTTCGTTCTTACCAAGACAAACTATCACCCCAAGGTATCTCTTCGTGGCAAAACTACCGATTGATGGAAAATGTATCGATTCCAGAAAAGCTGAAACTGGCTTGTACATTTAACGTTCGTATTGTCGATATACAATATGTCGATATACAATTTTTATAATATTTCATCATATTTCGGCTTAATTTCGATAAATTGAAACCAGACACTTGAAGCTTACGTAACGATTCACGAAAATATTCGCTAGATACGTTGCGTTGAATTGAGAGATAATTTACAATATGTGATCTCATATGTGCAACTATGAAATGGAATTACGAATTCGTGGACTATTGAATTCAGTAACGAAAATCATATTTAAAAATTTGTATATAAAATTATACTTATATTCAAAAATATTCAATATTGTGATAAACAGTTATGAAAGTTATCAAGCAGAGACAGAATGATTTATCAAAGCAAAGTTTAGGTATTAGTAATTTAATGTACAGGCTAATAACGAAAGATTAGGATAATAGAGGAATCAGATAACATGGAGAAAGTTCTGAGATACACTCGAAACCCGGAGGCGCTCTCACGATTCAAGAATTTGCAATTATAATAGAAGCTTTTAAATGGAGACTGCGTCCTTTTAGAAATTAATTTTACCTTTCCTTGCATTGAAATTATCTTCGTTAAAGATAGTAGAAACTGAATAGTATCAGCTTTATCGTTATTTAGTTAGATTATTTCATTATAATGTTTCTGAGAAGATACTGATCATTTAACAATTACGTAATTACACAATTCAGCAGTGTGTGTTACTACTGAAATTGGAACGCGACTCTTTTTTTAATTCTTGTTAATACAATACATGACAGAAACGATGTTCGATATTGTTGTAATCGTAGCCAGGATAACATTTTACTAGATCGAAAAACAATTAATTATATATTTTAATGGATTTGCACACAAATCTGCGCACGATTTACATATCTGCATAAGATTGTTATCAAATGATAGATGATCTCAATTCCATTAAAGAAGATATACACAATGACGCACAAAACTCGCTGAACACTTCTAGCAACCTCTCATAAATTAATGAAATTTCAACAAGCTGTATAATACGCATAAAAGCTTTCTACGATGTTTAAGTACTTTAGTGAATTATTGTATAGATTTATTCAATTTAAATTTATCACATTTATTTAATTTGTTATATTAATAGATCATATATTGCTCACATTTTAAGTTGAATTTCATGAAGTATTATCCTAATGATACGCAAGATTTGTAAATCAAAACGAAAATTAAGGTGGTAAGTTAAAAAATCATTGAAATGAAAATAAATTCCAGTAAATCACCGACAGTCCCAATCCTTCATTCCTACCCCATAATTCCCTACCAAATTGCTTCATGGTATACATATATGGAAGTAGTACAAGCACTCCAGTGTTATCATCATCCACCTTATTCCACAACCCGGCTTACATTAAATCCTCGAGAAACAAAAAAGGAAAACAAATGAAAGGAAGGGAGAAAAATCCCTAGGAAAAGTAATTCTACTCGGTCATCGTATTGTTCTTTTATTTTTTCTCTCTCGAATTATGTATATACATGTACAATGATTCAGTATCGTCACAGCGTAGCATTCCTCTTACATGCTACCCAACACCTTTAAAAGGTCACATCTATGTTCGACGAACAAACGCGCAGTGAAAGTGAATTCTCGCGTAGGCGAACACATAGGCGAAAATAAGGAAAACGCACGAATATTTAACCTTCTACGCTGTTAAATCTGAAAACCAGGTATAAAGTTCTTTAATACATCGCACGTAAACACGTCGATAAGATGGAACGAGAAGATCAATGAGGGATTTGATGGAAATGTATAAGGGCATTTTTCAATTTTGGAACCTTTAACCTTCCCAATATTCCCCCGAGACCGCCGTTTTTATTTGATAAGCCATAAATCTACGCGTTCCATATATAATACGATGTAGTGATTGAAGATTCTCGACTCGAAATATCTCGCGAGAAAAAAGTTTGACCGGTGGATCCCTCCGAAAGAAAATTCACGCGAATGATGTGATTTAGTTCACCACAGTCGAAGGATTCGGGAGATTTTGGCCACGTGCCCGTCGACAGCTTTCGCGTTTTAACGCGTTTGTTCGTCAAAGATGCACGCAACTCTCGTTCTCTATTTACTGAATTCATTTCGATCAGAAAGGAAAGAGACCCTCGAACGAGACGCTCGAGTAAACATGCGCGAAGAATCGTGCCTGCCGCGGAGACTATTAAATCAATTATTCGTTCGATCGGTTTCTAGATTTGCTCGTCCGAGGCTCATTTCCTTTCACGGCGAACGGAATCGCGGTACGCCGCTTCTAATCTACGAATTAGGGCCCTCCTATCTCATGGACTTTTTGATCGCTTCGAAGATCATGCTACGATATCCTCGACCGTCCATTCCTCGATCACAACGACTTCTATCTCTAGAATTGAAACGGTTCGAACGAGATATCCAAAGTAACCGATACCGACGAGATACTCTAAGAACTGAAGATTTCAAACCTATCTCGACACGAAACGCCAGGTACATCAGAATTGGGAATGTGGCCTATTGGATTTGCGTGATTCGTGGAATTCTCTGCGTAGTATCTGACCACTGACCTATTTCGAGTTCAACTTCGTACTTTTTTAGATTCTACGTATTGATCATACATTCCTTTAAATGTAGGTGAATCTTCTACAGATTTCTAATAGGAACAGAATATTACGATAGACAATTAACCCTTTCACACTCGGTGTCGCGTACAAACAACATTGTATTATAAAATTTTATCGTAGGATAAATGTGTTCATTTTTAGTGAAAAACGGTCCTACTTTTAGTACACTATTTTTCTTAGAAAAAGATCGGAAATATATGTTTCTATTATCAATAATTGACAAATAGAAACATTTCTATACGATCCAAAATCGGTCCTGAAAGGGTTAATTTATTGCAATGTATAGTTGTACAATAAAATATCCCAAAAAAGTATCGCTAAGATATCTCTAATTAAACTACTATGCCTATTATCACTAATTCTAATAATAAATCGGATAGAAAGTCGACAATGATATGTCAAATTTTGAACATAGTTTCTACTCGATCCAACGCCACATTCGATTTCTTCGATGCACCTGAATGTATATTATCTAACACGCGAACGTTCCTTGTCGAATGAAATTAAAATACAAAAGGCGATCCTAGGAAGACGAACCCCATGATATCTAAAACCACGTTCGATGCATGCGTACCATTTCATCGATCACCATAAACATCCACGGTGGCCTTACGGCGTGCAACTGACATTTTACATTCGTGCAGAGTGGCGTGGCAAGGTTCATATTTTCACTTTCGCGATATAGCGAAGCTTGCTTTACATTTTACATCATCAGTTGTTTGTCAAATTCGAGCAATTCTCAACTCGATCATTCATGGCTTTGTGTCCTTTGACACGTCAACCATGTTATCAATGAACCGTGCAATCGTCAGAGCACAAAATATCGACTTTGCCCTTGCCGAATTTCAATGTTCCGGATGAAATGCTCGCGTCTGGAACCAACCGGCTCGCGTCCCTGTTTTATGCATGCAACCGGACTTGCGGTATCAAGAACACCGAACAAAGTCGACGAAAGACGAGAAAAAAGAATGTCTTTACAAATCGAACGATTGAAGGTGCTACAAACACGCCGCGGAAATAGAAATCCGTTGGAATAAATACTTTCATTTCGATGGAGCAATTTATTATAAATAGATGTTTATACAAATTCTTAAAACGTTTTATAAAAACAAGTAAAGAAAAAGAACGGAAAACAAATTTGTCTCATCCTCTAAATATTATAACATATATTTTACTTCGAACTTTCTGTATGTTTTTAAATTTAAATCTGCAGTCTAAGGAGAAATCACGAATACAACTAAAGAAATGCAATTCAAATAGAGAATTGTCTTATCATTTAAATATTATAACCAGTATTTTGATTTGGATATTTTTACATATTTTAATTCATAAATACACAAATTCAGTCTAATGATAAATTAGGAATACAACTAGAGAAATGGGACTTAAATAGAGATTTGTTTCATGCTTTAAATATTACAACGAACATTTTACTTTGGATATTTTTGCAGAATTAAATTCATAAATGCGTAACTTCATAACCTAATGATAAATTAAAACTGCAAGTAAAAAAATAAAACTTCAACCAATATTTCTTTCACCATTTAAATGTTATAGGTAACAAATATCTTGCATATTTTTTATATTTTTGCATATTAATGCATTCTGTACATTTTTGCACGTTCAAATTTCCCATAAATGTACAGAAACATCTACAGTTTAATAATAAATTGAAACACGATTCTCATCGATTTCTATATTCTTTCCTTTTATACTGACGATGTTTAACTTGACAGCGAGATATTTAAATTCGCAATACCACACTGCACCGTTACGTTCTACGTTATGCACTACTATTTTGCAAATCTATTCGCGTTGTCTGTGCGAATGTCCGCCGATATTCGCATCCGTGATCGCGATCAGTAGATTTCAAGCAAACGCGATACGATGTCATAAATAATTCTATTCCGAATCTAATAAAAACTAGTGTGCCGGCAGAGAGGAATCTTCGTTCGCGTGAGTTGAAGATAAGATTGTCTCGCTAAGGGAAAAACGGTCGCGCGGAAACCATATCAATTCGACTTGGACGCGTTCAGTTTGAAATAGAAAATAGAGAAATACGTGAAATAGTCGGATCGAAAGAATTCTTACGGATCCACGCAGAATCTGAATATTTGAATTTTTTCGGGCGGAACCATTATGTTTAATCTTGATCATTGAGGAACTGGAAGAATTTCAAGAAACAACTCTCTTATTCGATGAATCTATTTAGTCTTTTTAATCCTGCTACTGTTGTCACATTTATATGTCCCATATTCATTCATATTCCAAGGAAGAAACGATTTGTAATCTGTTTAGAGACAAAGTTAGAAACAGAAAAAAGATAATTATTTCTTAATTTTGCCAAAACGATAGTGTAATGTTAAATATGTAGTCATTGGGCATTCGTGAAATAATTTCATATATAATAATGTTTATTATGTCTTTTAAGCTATGCACTCCAAGAAAATCTTTAGTATAAAATTGAAACAAGAAATCACGTACATCAGTAACGATTCTTTTATGGCTTTAAACAGGGTTAAATCGTGTTTTGTTTAACAGAGACAGGTGTCTTTTCAAGTATTCACAAAATATCGTCAGCTTTTAAATAAAGCTCATTTCCACAAAGGAGCAAGGAAAACTTATCTAAAAATCCAAGTCTCCTTTGTCCGCCGCGTCGCATTGTCGCCGACGGCAATTGCGTTTCGTTCGTTTTCCCGCCGGTAAATACGCAAAAGCCGGTTCGTTCCGTTCGAAAACTTTATCGTCCCCAAGTGTACGCGCTCCCAATCAAGACGAGGAGAAATCGATCGAATTTCTGCACGGTCAGGAAATATCTACGTATCTCATTTCATTAAGTAAAATTACAACTATCTCCACCTAACGTGTCGTAAGAAATACGCCGAGCATACTACACGCAACACGACCAACGTCGAAAGCGAGTGTACTCCTGTGTTACTTGTACTGCACAATTTCATGCACGCGAAAACGAAGACCAGTCGCATATAATCTTTAATTAGAGTCTAACAAAGAATCATTTAAGAGAGGCGTTCGATATACACGCTATTCAAATCGCTCGACATGTGTTTAACAACGTGGTTGCCTTGTACGTAAGTACACACAATTTACGTTACACGATACGTACACACGAGGCCCGATCCAGTGCAACACAAGCAAACTGTCCAATATCAAGTTTAACCTCGAACAGTTGACCAGCATTGTTTGAAGCTAAATTTTGAATCCATCCTTTCCCGTTTCCTTTCAGCTCGTCGAGATGATAATAGTACGAATTGATAGAGATGATTTCGTTATCGTATCATTTAGAAGAGAATCGTCGGGTGTTACACCCTGTTAATCCTTGGATCCTAGATTCTTCGACAGCTTCGATAACCATTTTAGAATAATTTCAATGTCGGGTTACTGATCGGTTTACGCTACTTGGTCTCATTAAAGATTTCCTTTGGAGATCCTTCTCTTGGTGTGCATTGATGAAAAGATTGGGAGAAACACGTCGAATTCGTTGCACTTCGTTATGTTCTTCGAAACGTTCCGACGGTTCTTCTCGGGTGATATAGAAAAGCGGAGAATATTTTCAACGAGTCTCTGATTATCAATACCAAACTTTGAATCATATTTTTCGAAGTAAAACTTTTTCGATTCAAACTGGAATAATATAGTATTCAACGAGTAAACGGTTAAGTGCGAAGAATGAACTGCAGATATGTGGCGAATACATTTGAATCTTGAAAAAGAAACGGAAAAAAGGATGAAGGAACTTCGCCTAAACTTTCTCCAGATCTGACGATCAAATATTGATTTTCCTTATCGTCCAACATCGTTCGTATCTCTCCTTATAACGAAAGCTTTTTGTTTCGTAGGTTAATAAAATTTTCAAATTCTTCTTCAACAAGTAAAATGCTGAAAGAAACTTCTAAAAACTTGATGATCCAATGTTACTCTCTACCCCCTCCCTCTCTCTCTCTCTCTCTCTCTCTCTCGCTCTCTCCTTCTCTCTTTCCGTCATCTTCCAAGTCTCGTTGGTCTTTGTACTACCACCAATTACCGCAGAATTAAGCAAAGTGAATTCGGCTTTGTTTCACCTCCGAGGTACTTCGACCGACGTTCAACATCACGGTAAAGAACACGTGTTAGAAACAAGTCTGGTGATTTCGACAAAGATCTCCACACCACTTGCAGACGAATTTCATCCAAACGTTACGGCATCTCTTTCATCAATATTCTTTCCAAATTTGTTCGTGGAAGGAACAAGCGAAGAATATTTGAAAGAGGAATTCGTGACATTATCGTTCTAATATAGCTTGATGAGTTTGAATAGTACATGCACAACGGTCGAATACCGACGAAAAGATTCATCTACTCTTCACCCTACCAGTTGTTATCTCAGTTCGAAAAGGAAAGTCTTCAAGAAGTCGACTGTTCTGTGCTTTTGTCGACGAAAAAATATTGGAGAATTCCACTTCGATGCTGGAACTGGATCTTCGTCGATCGCGTCACACCGACTATTCCCAACAGCACGCTCGTTTAGCTAATTCTGACCAAGGAAGAACAAAGTATGCTATTTACTCGCGGATGAAGACAAACTCGTTGTAATGATTCCAACGATTTTCCTCGGAATCCACTCCAGGCTTGAGCTGTTCCGAATTGCTGCCAGCTGTACCGGAACCGCAGCTACCGGCCAACTTAAAACCTTGCTCTTGAAGCATGTCGAAAGCTTGCTCAATGGAGCTGTGCTTCAGGAAGAACCTGGAGGTGTAACGATCCGTGGTACCGTGATCCGGATCACGGCTCTCGTTTAAAGTTTCTCCAAATACATCCCTGCAAAGAGTCACGCGGCCGCATACAAGGATCCTCGACAATTTCCGAAACTTCACATCCGCCAGACCTTCACGACCGAACGCGAAACTTCCGCGATAACCGACGGTTATGTATCCGGATGCTTTCTTCCCGGAAGAGGTCAGAGAACCGGAAGACCTACCGTTCTCCAGAATGGCACGTTCCAAGCCGGGTAGACCGTAAAAATTCGCTTCCTGTTTCAATCTTTCCTTCTCTCGAAATCCTTCTGGCAGGACTAATGCCTGATTGCGCAGGAAATCGAGGACATAACGGAACAGGACCCCATCGCGATCCAGGAAATACTTTCCCTTGGCATCTTTTTCTATCAGCGTTTTCCCCGAAAACAGAGTAGCCAGATAAGAATCGCTCTCTCGAGTGAGGGTGGCGAGAGCAGTGGTGTAAAATACACCACCTACGTTCAACTCCACCACACTTGGCACGGCTTCCTGTTGCTGATCCGTTTGCTGTTGATCCCCCATGCTTCTGGACGCTTCTCTGATAGACTCGTCTCGCGTACAGTCGCACGGTGCGACTCAAATCAGCAGCGAGCGTATGCGTGAGAGCAACGAAGTGCAACGGGTGGTGGGATGTATAACGAGATGGCAATGACCAATAGGAAAAAAGAGAAACGATGTATATGTACACGGAATCTCTGTGTTTATTCTCGATTGTGCAACGATACTGACTGCAACCCGTAAAACAAACACTTCTCGAGAGAGACCACACTGCACACAGCACCGTGAAAGATAGCGTGAACAGCAAGAACGGGCCGATATATCGGGTCAGTGACCGAGGACAGCTAAGGGTTGTGACGAGGTGGGCACACTCCAAGATAGATCTGACTCCGAAAGCGTGCTCTCCCGAAGCTGGGAACGAGAAAGACTGACGATGAGAGACTGCGCCTACTGTCGGTCGAGGAAAGTCAAGCTTAACTCGGCTCCGTCGCTGCGCTTCCTCTCCTAGGCACTTGGCGCGCGCGGCAGGACGCACCACTCGTATGTGTTGCGAAGCTTGATACGCTGGCGCAGAAGGTGCACCTACAACGCGCGCCGATCCTCGACAAGTGAAACGCGCGCACCACCCCTTGTCATTCGATCACCACACGCGGACCATCCACCGCGTGTTATCCTCCTAATGAAATCCTCTTTTTCCACTCGTGTCTCGATACCTGATTACGTTAAAACCTGTCGGCCTATCACGCTTTGAGATACCACTTCGCTGGCTACGAATTTCACTCACTAACGTATCATACTCCATTTTACTCATGAACAGTCAGCAACGTGAAATTGAAAATGAATACCGTTATCCACTTACCTTTACATGTCACCTGTGGTTCTTCTCTACGTGCAACTGCACTTGTCGCTGCACCGTTCTCAAGCTCCGCCATTCTTATTAACTAACCGAACAAAGACGCGGGAGAATGCCTGTTCAGTATCACCATTTTGTGGATCTAGATTTGATAAAATATAATCAATTGTAACTAATTTACTATGCGAATTCGGATTTTGCTATTATATTTACATATGTAAATATTCATGACACAATTCTCGCATTCAATTACTCAGGTGGTTCATGAATAGATGCATAGTACACACTTACATAGAACACGATAGGCTAAGACGGCTGAACTGTATAAATTTCAACTCTCGATATAGCTGAAAAGAGTTATCAGTAAACATTTGAAAATCTTGAAAACATTCTGCCGGTGTGGTTTTCCACATAACTGCACTTTTACATATGATAAAATCAGTGCATTCACACAGATAAATTTAAAAAAAATGCGACGCTAAATATTTGTGATGAGCACTTATTTTATCGTTGAACCATTAGCGCCCTCCCTACCACTTATCCCTACTCTCTGGTCAGCTGGTTTCACAAATGGCCGAAGTAGCGCGCTGATCAGTCAAACTTGATGCGTGATTTGGATGGCCTGCGATGGCCGCTGTTAACGACGTGAAATTGTTACAATCGCCTTTCATTGCGGATTATAAATCGGTACGTTATGAAGGTTATTTGTCCTATATTACGGTGAATAAGATTCCACGAAAGAAACTATTGTCGCGTAATAATTCACTCGTGTTGCTGCATAGGTCAACGTATGTGAACAACTCGCTCTTTCATCGTCCGTCGGAAACTGGGACGACAATTCCGCGGGATAAATAACTTTTGGATCGAAAATTTGAGTTTAATCCTCGTGCCATATAACGATCCAAAGAAAAAATGTCAGAGGGAAGAAAAAGGAACGTGAGAGAAGATTCCAGGGGTAATATTCTGAAGGACCATTCATGGAGTAACGGACCTGATAGCGAAGATGATCAAGCTGGCGAAAATAAATTACTCAATGAAAACACGGTCAGCCCAAGGTTCGTAAATTTATCTCACTATTATCTCACTGTTAGATATATCCTTGATGGTAATCATTATTCTATTTCGTTCATCACTTCTCGTACGACACATCCTTTGTTGTTTTCTGTTTTGTTCTTTGTTAACTGGTATATACAGTATACTATTTGTTAGCTATTATGCCCGATATCGTATCTTACAAATGCGTTATTACACGACGTGTCATCATAGAAATATCTTTTGGAAAATTGTGCTCAACTTACTAAATTTAGTAAATATAATAATATATAATATAAATATATAATAAAGTAAATATATAATAAGGACAAGATAAAAAGTATTCATTAAAAATGCTTCAGATAAAACAAGTTGTAAGTAGTTATAAAAAAAAATATATATATCAATTATGTGAATAATTAAATCCTTGGAATGGTAAGTCAACAAATGTATTCTTTTATATCTTTTGTGCATAAATAAAAATTATTGCTATCATCAATAACATAGTCTAAAGACATCAATTGCATTAAAACTATGGAATATAGAAGTGCTATTAAAATTACGTTATAAATTATAAAATAGCTTACCTATAATATTTGTTGGAAACATTTTTTGTTTATAGTCATCATCATTCACCTACAATGGATTCATTTACCTGTAAGACGACAATGTTTACTGAAGAAAAGATGCGTCGAAAATTGAAATTCTTCTTCATGAATCCTATTGAAAAATGGCAAGCAAAGCGTCGTTTCCCGTATAAATTTATTGTGCAAGTTATTAAAATTCTGCTGGTCACAATACAATTATGTCTATTTGCACATAACAACTACATACATGTAAATTATACTTGGGATAATCGAGTAGCTTTCTCGCACCTATTTCTCAGAGGATGGGATACTTCTTTAGAGGTAACATATACTCTAAATATAACTAGCAAGTTGTTTCAGATATAGCACATACAACTAGCTACTATTAATATATATTAAAAATATAAAAATTAATTATATTATTTCATTATTTTTATTTTCAGGTACCAGTTTATCCACCAGTGACAGGTCCTTTAGCAATTTATAAACGAGATGATTTCTATAGTACAATTGATTACGCTTTAGATGGCTACTATAATCTTAGTAATGCAATTGGATCTTATTCATATACCGAAGAAGATAATTCGTTTAGTCCAGTTACTCTATGCTTATATCAATACAAAGAAGGTATTATATTTGGTTTTAATGAAAGTTATGTTTTTGATAAAGAAGTTGTAGAAACTTGCATAAATATAACCCATCAGGTGCATAATGAATTTAATATGTCAAAGCTCTTACTTGCTAAACAAAACATTAATGTTAATTTTTCAGCCCTTGTTAGGGCTCATTTAAAGTTTGCTTTAAAAACGGTTAATTTGAAGGCTGCAGGTCCTATGACACCACCTGATTGTTATCAATTTAATATTAAAATTGATTTTGATAATCGTGATTTCGATGGACAAATGCTACTTTCATTAGATGCTGAACCAAAGCGATTACTATGTAAAGGTGATACGCGTTATATAACGGATAATCGTATTGAATCAGCGCTAAGGACATTATTAAATTTACTTGTAATTTTAATTTGTACTGTATCTCTTGTGTTATGTTCAAGAGCTATATACAGAGCACAATTGTTAAAATTTGAAACTATGAATTTCTTCAAAAAAGCATATGGCAAATCATTGAGTCTTGATGGAAGATTAGAATTTTTAAATTTGTGGTATGTCATGATTATCGCGAATGATCTTTTAATTATTATGGGTTCAGCTATAAAAGAGCAAATCGAACGAAAACAGTTTGGCAGTGATCATTGGAATGTATGCAGCATATTTCTTGGTACGGGAAATTTACTTGTTTGGTTCGGTGTATTAAGATACCTCGGTTTCTTTAAAACATATAATGTTGTTATTTTAACATTGAAAAAAGCTGCTCCTAAGGTAGCACGATTTTTAATATGCGCGATCCTTATTTATGCTGGTTTCACTTTTTGTGGCTGGTTAATTTTAGGCCCATACCATTTGAAATTCAGATCACTTGCTACAACTTCCGAATGTCTTTTCGCTCTTATTAACGGAGATGACATGTTTGCCACATTTTCTGCCACTTCATTTACCAAATCTCCGATTTTATGGTGGTATTCTAGAATGTATCTATATACGTTTATTTCGTTGTATATATATGTGGTTTTAAGTTTATTTATTTCTGTGATAATGGATGCTTATGACACGATCAAAATTTATTATCGCGATGGCTTTCCGAAAAATGATTTACAAACTTTTATTGCGGCGTGTACAGATGAAGCATCTAGTGGCCTTTATAGAGATGATTCTGAAAGTAGTGATTTATCGGAGCTTTTAGATCGCTTTTGTTGTTGTCGGAAAAGACCCTTTTACGGGTCATTCTCAGGATCAAGTACGGAATTTTCAACGAAATCGGAACAAACGTGTGGAGGAGCAATCTGTATATAGAGCATTAAAGCATAATAATGTCTTAGATAAATATTATGGCTCCATGGCAGATACTCGGTACTATAATAACAATTTCATCATATAAAGTAATTTTTGTAAAATTACCGTGTCGTATCTTTTATTTTTGTTTATTTGGACGCCGCAATAAAATGCTACTAGTTTTATACTTTAGAAAGATATAAATGCTATTATTGATAATTAGTGCTAGATATTAATAATAAGAAATGAATAAATCATTTCATCCCCATTTTCATTTATTTAAGATATTTTAATAAATGCATCTCAGTATTTAGAAATGAGATGTTAATAATAGCAACAATGATCTTTATCATTTATGTATACAAAGTATTAATGGACCATATATAATTGTAAAATATTATTATTGAGAGCTTTTGTAGTACATATAAATGTAATCCACTTTTTATTAAAGAGCATTTAAATATACAAACAAAACTGTAATATGTTGAAGTCAGTTAAGTAAGTAATGCACAATTTTATATATACGTGAATTTATAATTATTGTTTTCTAAAACAAACAGTTGAATGAAATTAATTCAAAATATATGTAATTATAAATAAGAACATGTTATCTCTGTTAATAATGCGGTAGATTGTAGAATTGTGATAAAAACAGAATAACTAGCATATTGTTAAATATTAATATGATGAGCCATTAAATTTGTAATTTACACATGTACGTTACATGTACTTACACAATTTTAAGTGTTGTATCATTTTATACAACATGCATTGTACATAATATCTTGATATCTTTATATGTTCTACATTGTAAATTTTACAAAATGAAATGTGTTTTTCTTAAGATGAATGTATAATAAATGTATAATGAATACATAATAATATATTCAATATATAAATATATTTATAATATACTACAAAATACAATAAAATTATAATTTTTTGAACACTCTATATCTTTCTTTATTTTCTCCTATGTTATGTTAACTAGGATTGAATAATATGAAATTATTCACATTTTCAATGAGTCATACAAATGCAATGTGTACTTTCAAATATTGTGCACACAGTAAAATATCGAAACTATATAACCTAGAATTGATGCATAACATTTATCTGAATCATTCACCTTATCAGAAACATTATTAGTGACATGAAATACATATCAATTCATTAGTGTCAAGAAATTCAAAAGTTGTTAAATTTGAATTTATAAATTAATACGTTAACATATTTTTTCAATATATGTTTTATTACAAAAAGAATGCTGTTGCTTTCAACTTTCACGATAGTTTGTCCTCTAAAACAGGAAATATGATTTTAGTCATCCACAAATACGTAAATGTATAGTTTTACTGGAACTTTCACTATAAATAGCTCATTTATTGCAATTTCAAAGTGTCATTGATTTTTTTGTCTCAATTCATCCTATATTGAACTCTGGTAAATGGAGTGCACTGACCCAAGAAACGAACAGAGCTGGTCACTGACCGTACCTAAACCGATTCACTGTTTACATCCAGTTTTAAATTTCGAACTGTCAAGGTGAAGCGTGTGATCTGTTATTGTCAAGCTTGAGTGCATAAGAAAGCGTCGATCGCATGAAAATTAAAGTAATTTCACGAAATAAGTGCCTTGAAGAAATCAAACGTGTTCGTACAAAAGTAATTAAAATCATTTTCCACAAAAATGTCAAGAATAAGCCATACCGGAGCGGGATCGAACAAAGTGGAGCTTGAATTCCTGTTCTCAAACAAAGAAGGATCTGCTAGTGAACATAGTATCTCAAGCATGGTATCTAGTATTTCTGCATCACAAGATGAAAATTTTCGCGTGTCAAAGCACGCAGAAAATAGTTTTAAAGTTATGGAAAAATATTTACATGAACAACAATTGACAGATGTCATATTAATTGCAGGTAAGATTCCTTTGTCTTCAAATAATGTTTGTCTCTCAGCAATGAGTCATCTGATTCTGAATTGATACAAAGGATTTGTAATTATTTATTTGTGATTATAACATAATATATATATTATACATATTATAGTATTATATATTGTTATACAGTATTATTCTTAATTCAGGAAAAAAACGTTTCCCTGCACATCGTTTAGTACTTAGTGCAAGTTCAGAATATTTTGCTGCCATGTTTACTAGTTCTCTGAGAGAATCTACACAAAATGAAGTTGAACTAACGGGTGTTGATGGGGATGCATTATGGACTTTAGTTTGTTATTGTTACACAGGTATAATAATTTGTATAAAAGGTTTTAAATAAATGTGAATAATTGTGAATATCGGAAAATTTAATTTTATGTTTTTGAACACAGGTTGCATAGAATTAAGAGAAGATAGTATAGAGACTCTTTTAGCAACAGCGTGTTTGCTACAATTGAATCCAGTTGTTAAGGCTTGTTGTCAATTTCTCAGGAAACAACTTCATCCAAGTAATTGCTTAGGGATAAGGATGTTTGCAGATACACAGGGTTGTTTAGATTTATTAGATCATGCCAATGCATATACAACTAAACATTTTATGGAAGTTACAAAAAATCAAGAATTTTTATTATTATCTGCCATTGAAGTTGCCAAACTTTTAGAATCTGAAGATCTGAATGTTCCTTCAGAAGAAATTATTTTTCATGTAAGATTTTATAACATCTATATATAGGAAGAATATTAAAAAATTTAATTTAATTTTCAATGATTATTTTTAATACTAATACTTTAGGCACTTATGACATGGTTAGAATATGATTCAGAAAGTAGACGAAAGGATGCAAGCAAGTTATTAAGCCTCGTGAAGTTGCCCCTATTGTCTCCCGCAGTAAGTTAAACACTTTTCTATATTTAAGTAAATATTACAATATTAGTGTAAACTTAATATGTATTCATACAGTTTATAGCAGACAATATTGAAAGCAATGAAATGTTCAAAGATCAAAGATTGGCACAGGAATTAGTTATGGAAGCACTGAAATATCATCTTTTACCTGAACGTAGACCATTACTTCAGTCAGGACGTACAAAACCCAGGAAAGCCACAGTGGGTCATATGTTAGCTGTTGGAGGAATGGATGCTAATAAGGGTAAATGAATTGGCAAAATTGCAAAATGAATATTTAATTAGTTTATCATTATTTCTGTTAGGTGCTACTTCTATAGATGCATTTTCTTTACGTGATAATGCTTGGAAATCGATTGCTACAATGAGTGGTAGAAGACTTCAATTTGGTGCTGTTGTCGTTGATAAAAAATTAATAGTTGCTGGTGGAAGGGATGGATTGAAAACATTAAATACAGTGGAATGTTTTGATTTTTCAACATTTACTTGGAGTACATTATCACCTATGAATATGCATAGGCATGGATTGGGAGTAGCTGTATTAGGTGGACCTTTATATGCAGTTGGTGGTCATGATGGTTGGAGTTTCCTTGATACTGTAGAAAGATGGGATCCAGCTACACGTCAATGGAGTTCAGTTTCTGCTATGTCTATACAAAGATCTACAGTTGGTGTTGCTGTATTAAATGATAAGTGAGTCTCTAAATAATCTGGTATGTATTTGATCATATCGTTATATTATATACCCTACATGTATATGTTCAGATTATATGCTGTAGGTGGGAGGGATATCAGTTCATGTTTAAATACTGTGGAATGTTATGATCCCCACACAAATAAATGGACTCCATGTGCACCAATGTCAAAACGACGAGGTGGTGTGGGCGTTGGTGTTGTAAACGGATGTCTTTATGCCTTAGGTGGTCATGATGCACCTTCTAGTAATCCTAATGCTAGCAGATTTGATTGTGTTGAAAGGTACACACACACACATATATGTGTATGTATGTATGTGCAAGGGATATAAAGAATTTATTATAATATAGAAAATAATGTACTTATAAGTATTAGTGATTAATACATAAATGTTATGATTATTAGATATGATCCTAAAACAGATACATGGACTATGGTAGCGCCAATGAGTGTGCCCAGAGATGCAGTTGGTGTTTGTGTGCTTGGTGATAGACTTATGGCTGTAGGGGGTTATGATGGTCAACAATACCTTACGCTTGTTGAAGCATATGACCCACATCTTAATGAATGGGAACCAGTGAGTATATGCTGAATATTATTTATCCGTAGAATGTTTAGGCATATTTCACAGATATTTATATTACAAAAATATTTTAAGGTTGCTCCCTTAAATGCTGGTCGTGCAGGAGTTCCATGTGTTGTTATAAAAAACTTAACTAGTTTCGGATTTGATTAATAGTAAAATACTGCATGTGCCCAAGTACGAAATATTGAAAGCACATTGAAGTATTTTAATTGAAAATTTTAAATCGAAGGATGAATTTGTAAATGTTACTATATTATAAAGGTAGCATTATTTTGTCTATAAATGCATGTTCAACAGCATGGTATTTCAAAACAGATAATGTAATGTTTGTACTGTATTTGATACGTTTTGTGTACTATCGTCAATTTTTATATATTTATACCTACGTCTTTTGTATAAATATATTCAAATTTATTTTTAACAAATATATCTTTTATGTCGAACAAATTTATTTTTCTTGTCGAGAAAATGTTTTTATTTACACATGTATTCATATATATTTTGTGAACATATCTTTTTTAAATAAATAAAATGCTCATTTTAACTAATTCATTGAATTTTTTATCATCATATTACTTGACAAAGAGCTCATTGTATCATTTCATAGAATCCTAACAAGCAGGAAATGTTCTGGAACATATACAAAATATAATAAACCCATATGAAAATGCATATTATAATATTACGTTTTGCTAATTGTTCATGAATTAAATTTACCGTGGGAAATCTGATACTGATTCAGCAAATTTATGTCTAACCATAAAAGTAGCAATTGCTTCTGCTACTTTGTCTGGAACATCTTCATGTACCGCATGTCCACAAGCTGGTAATACTTGCATTTGAAATTTACCTTGTGTATCAAGAAAATTTAGTTTTAATTATTTCATAAATATTCCATACAAATTTCAACGTTAATAACATTATACCTTGCATTTGACCAACGGTAAGTTCTCTGTCTAATCTATCAACCCCAGCTAGCAATAGTACCTTTGGAACTGGTACATTTAAGAATGCTGTTGATAAACCCTTAAACCACCCAAACCAATGTTGTTCAGTTCGGGATAGATCTATCCTCCAAACATATTTTTTAGTAACAGTACTAGTTGGAGCAGGTGGTGGTGGCATATTTACTGGTTCTTCTTCTTGAATAATATCCTCTCGCGGAATCGTAGGCTCTGAATTACACTCGCATGACGATTGTGATAATGAATCGATATCATGGGTGGCTAACTTATTAGTTTCAGTGCTATAGCAATACAAATTGTAATATAAGAAAACAGTAAAAACACAACTTTGATACCTGAACATATTATGCATACAGGTACTAACTTTGTTATTTGTCCAGGAACTGAAACCTTAGCTGATTGTATGTTACGGATTTGGCCACTTCGTACACTAAAATGTGGATAATTAGACATTCTTCTATAATCTCGTTTTTGATTATACAACACAAATATGTAATATACATTAAAGAAGTAAATAACATTTTAGTTTGTACAGGATCAGCCAAAAATGTGCCTTCTGAAAAATTTGCTTAGAATAGCAAGTTTTGATAACTAATAAAAACTACATGAAAAACACACAAAGATTTAATTATTTTGATTATAAAGTTTAAAAATACTAACCACCATTCTATAGCTTGAGAAATAGAACCAAAACTGGATGGTCGAGATCTTAAAAAGCTTTGCATAGATGCTAATGCATCCATAGCTGTTCCCTCAACAACATCAATAACTCCTAATCCACACAAATTTGATATTAATGATGCAGCTCTAACAGCTACTGCACCACCCATACTATGGCCCACTAGGATTACAGGATCATTTTCAGTTGTTGCTTTCACAATTGCTGCAACATCCCTAGTAGACAGATAAACCAATCAAAATGTAGATATATATAATTTATATTCGTAATTGACTAAAAATTTTACTGACTCTGCTAAGGTATCAGAAGACAAATCTTCTTCATTTGATGTTTGCGTATCTCCATGACCTCTGAGGTCAACTGCCATAACTTTGCATACTACCATAGTCATAAGTGATTTCTGAAACATATACAATATCCAAATTATTCTGTATTTTGTACATTTAATAATTAATACCTACAGTGAATTCTGCCCATGTTAACGCACTGTAACCACCTCCGTGTAACAATACTAATGTCGGACCCTCTGTACCCTTAGTATATATATGAAATGTGTCATTTCCTATTTTTACATCCTGCGAATGATCAAAATATGGGATCCATTGAACTGGGTCGTAATCTCTCTTACGTTGAAACCCTTTTGATTTGCTAACCCTGTTGATAATGAAAATTAAAATACACAAACTACAGTAACAATGAAATTTACGATTTTCTATTAAATCCATGTTAGAAACTATTTTAAAGTGCTATTATGAGAAATTTAATTTCGATAATATTTCATTTAACATCTCAAATTTATGTTAGTCAACAATCTAACCTAGAGCCAATTCCAAAATTGACACTTGATGGTGGTAATTTCGATTTCAGAATCGACTTTTGGAGGGAAGACATATTAATATTCAGTATATCCTAGCCCAGTATAATTCCTTCGTTTCTGTAGTAATACTGTTTGTAATCACAATTATGTTCAGTAGTTTTATAGATACATCACAAACTGTATTATCGTTGTTTTATTCACGGTTAACGGGAACGCCAAAACTCCTCTGACAGCTTTAGGTTGTTACTACCTGAAATCAGTATTTCTACATAGAGAGAGCGCCTCGACGAATTTATTGCTGTCGTACCATCTCTTTCTTTCTTACCGATATTCTTGGGCAAAGTTATCTTGTGTCGATATACGTATGTGTATGTACAGACAAAGTAGAGTCACGGACGAGGTAGTATCATTGACTAAGAATAGAATAGACGTGACACGCAATGCTTTTTTGTGTACTACGTTTTGGGTATCACCTGACCCCTTTACCATTTATGTGTCATACGACGTTATCGATTCAGTGTAGTACTGGTTTCAATTAAAACTGCAGTCTTGTATGGAATTATAAATAAAATATAGAACAGGATATCCTATAATCGCAACGGAGCGTAGAACTCTATTCTCCTACAATATTTCAGAAAGCATTACACGTTATCAAAATAACAAATAACCTTACAATGATAGTTAAATGATTCGTTTAATTAATTTCAAGTGAAATCGTAATTTAATATATCTGAAGCATAAAAATGTATTTTTTAATCTCTCCTATCTTCATCTTTGTATTCTCCAATTATTAATTACATATTATCAAGTAGTTTGACTTACAATCAGAAACTTGCAAGACAGTTTATTGATAACTCAGGCAGACAAATTACGGCCAATGGAATAAGCAAAGGACCAACGAAAAGAGCAAAAGTTCACAAAAATCTTACTTCTATGGATAAATATATAATATATCAATTAAGTATTCTGTCTTCACAAATACATATACTAAAACTAAGGCTTAAAACAAACGACACGAGTTAAAATTAAAATTAAGGACCAACTAAAAGAGCAAAAGTTCACAAAAATCTTACTTCTATGGATAAATATATAATATATCAATCAAGTATTCTGTCTTCACAAATACATATACTAAAACTAAGACTTAAAAGTAAGGCTTAAAACTAGGGTGTAAAACTAACAATAAGACTTAAAACAAAGAATAAGTCGTTCGCCTCATCATCCTTCGCCGTCCTTAGCCATCCTTAGCCATCCAGTAATGAGGCTTGAAATTAACTTAATATAGATCTTAGAACTAAAACCTACTTAAATTAAAGTACACTAGATCGCAGCTCTATTGGCAGTCTTTCGTATCAAATAGCGAAATTTAAAAAATGAAATTATAAATACACTATTAAATCAATTGTTCTATTTAATAATACAATATTTAAAAGAATTGGATAAAGGAGCTTTTAGCTTTTTGCCTTAAGTTAGACAATGTATTTTTGTAGAATAAGTGAGCACAATGTACTTAGTCTAGATACATATGTTTATTTTAAAATTAATTAAAACTAAAACACACATCACACGATATTCTTGTGATATTCCACGGCATCCTATGACGGGAGTTTATAATTTTCTAATTGTAAGGTATATCTAACTAAAAGCCCGCATACCACGGCATCTTACGATGAATTATCAGTCCAATCTAGACCATCAAAAGACTCCGAAAAGAATGTTGGATAATCTAGACTAGATTATAGGTTGCGTAGTTTGGTATTGTTTCTCAAAGATGAATTGATTGACATAAAAATAATGTAAAAATTAATCTTTGGAAAACAGTATCAATTACCAGGTCTCATCACGAGGAGGTGACTAAGTATGGGATCTGCCAATAATCTGTACAACATTACACATAAATCTCAACATTCAAGCCGTTAACAAGAATATTGAGTTCTGACTCTATTCCATGAGTCTGCGTAAAGAGATAGATATTTCGTAGCCTAAAGTGTCCAACATTCATCTCTCACGCAGCGCTTATATGAATCTTTATAAATTAGAAGGAAAGCACCCATCACATAACATCTATCTTCCACACAATTATTACACCGATTATTACAAACATCATACAATAATTCGTAACCCTAACAGCATTTAGTATCAAAGATATATTTGTCTAATTTGGAACTAATATCGAAAATTATTACTTATTGAAGAGTATACGGTATAGTGATAAGAGTATATGTGATAGAACTCATGAGAGTTAAGATAGCATGTTAATTCAAATAATCATATAACTCATCACCGGAGGAACTAAACCATGTGACATATTAATTATAGCACGCATGAATGAATACCGAGACCCCGTTGCCTTCGATTTGATTACATTTGCTATCTCAAATCCATGAACACGATTTGATTTTGTGGCTCCATCCATAAACACTCAATAGTTACACTTTGTTATGGCGGTGACTTTATATGAAGTAGTCAAATGAAAACTTATGCACTTTAAATAAAACAAAATAAAATGAAGTAGAAATAAAATACCATTTCAAAGATTTCGAAAATTTAATTAATATTAGAATTAAAAATAAAATAAAGATAAAATAAATCATTAATTTAATTGTTACGAATAAATAGTATTGTTTTAGATTAATAGTAGAATTATTTTCAATTAACAGTATAATTGCTATAAATTAAGAGCATAATTATTTTTAATTGATAGTAAGGTATAAATATATAAAGATAAATGAAGATAGATATATGAAGATATCAAGGATATAATTCATAAATTTTTAAATAAAAATAATAGATTTCATGTTCAAATAAATAAATTCAATGCCAAGAGGTTTATTTAATTAAGCACTAACTAAAGTTTTGCTTGAATGAACGGAGCGCATTTAAACCTTTGGTTCAAACGGATTTTTAATCGTCGCGTCGCGATATTTATAACGACATTATAAATTGTAGAGGCGTGAAAAATACTCTGATTCTTTTCGAGATTGGTATTCCAGAACATAAAACATAGAGCCCCATTTTTAATGTTACGTTTATTTTTTCCTTGGTCAGTGAAGTAATTTTCTATCAGCCGGTAATTTATCATATGATTCCCTATTTTATTTATATATTAACACCGGCGAGGTACAGAATAGATGTAACATTCATCGCTTTTCCGTAATTCACATTTTGGCGATCACCTGACTCCGCCTACCATTTTCGTTTTGTATGCGACGTTATCGATTCAGTATAATAGTGATTTGAATTGAAACTAAATTTTTCTACGAAATTAGAAAAGATATAGAAGGTATTAGAAGGTATAGAACAGAATATCTTGCAAATGAGGTATAGAATGTATTTCTCCAACTGTATTATGATATAATTAATTGGTATGATGATCTCGCGCAGAACCTATTATATACTACATACTTAATGTTCTCCAATTGTAATGCATCCCGACTGCATAAACAACTGTTCATTTTTTAAACTATTAATTTAATATATGATCTTTTTCCGTTTCTATTCGTTGGAGTTTAAGTTTCTTAAGAGATGGTTTTTAATGCAAAAGATTATTTTTATTATCTGAATATTAAAAATCAATTTTTACTTTGTGAATAATCCTTGTGATAATTAAGCTACAAACATCGAAAATGATTTGACAAACATTTCTTCAACAATAAATACGTTCTTTCTATACTGATTAGTATAACGAAACAATAAATAATCTTCTTCGTTTGAGTAAACTAAAACTTTCAACAATGTATACATTCTTATTCAAATCAATTGAACAGGAATGTTTCACAAAACGAATATTTATATCACTAAAATACACATTTACGCAAATCAATCTATACAAGTTACTTCTATTAATATTTGACTCGAAGCACTATAGCAAAGAACAAAATTCTATCTCTCGTTTAATGAAAGGATTCATATCCAAAGGATTCGAAAGTTCCTCATGATAATACGCATGCACGTGTGTTTGAAGGAGATGAAACGCACAAAAGATTCTACGGCGCAAACGTGGCGTTCCCTCTCTGTTTTACAGTATGGTTGCCGCAACACGAGCACGAGGCAACGACTGCTGACCCGTCATATTGATCGACCTGGATCCGCACTTCGCTTCTATCCGATTGCGCGACTTGGGTGGCGCTTCGCAGACTGTGCCACGATGCTTCCCGACGCTCAAACGCGCTAGCGTAGTCGCAATCACTGTACCTGCTTACATCGCATCGTCCATCCCGTACGTGGTATCGCCCACCGCCATGCTGGTGATGCAGTGATCGTATAAATCACCGAGAAACACCGATTAATTGACGATAGTGACGGTGACCAAGCAACTCTTAGAAACTGGTGATCTTCGGTTCCTAATCTTCTATTCTTCGACGAGTTTCCGGTTTCGTTGTACGGTTGAGTATTCCAGATCTTCTTATGAGTTGTGTACGTATTGACAAGGGTATAAAACGTACAGTTTTAAGATTACTATCGAGAAATGTTCCTTCATGTTTGGCTTATTTGTGATTGCCTGTAAGGACAATTGATTCTCGCCGAAATACATAACAATTCTTTATGTGAATGATTGACATTTTTGTAGTATTCGTAACGTATTATGTTAAGTTTGTGTTGAACCAGGAATACTGAAATTATGCACACGTTATTTTGTTACTCGAGAGCTAGTGTTCTATTTCTTTATGCGATTTTTAATTCACATCAATTTGCGCGGCTATAGGCTGTGCCTTTGCCCTCCACTCCGTTATCCCCCCCCCCCCCTCGACATAACTGATTCGTTACTTTCTACTTGGACTCTTTGTTATTTAAAAGACGCTACAGAGATAATTGTTACATCTCATAACGTTGAATTTAACGAAAACACGTCGCACTAATCGCAACTTCGTTTTCTACGCACTTTCTTACTCATATTTCTTTTTTGTTAAAATAGAACGCGTTTTCTTTCGTCCGTCAGTCGCCCAACCCTTGACCACGAGGGTAAACGTTTGATCATTGCACACGTTGTCTATTTAAATTGACATTAATGACAAAGATTCGCGATGTTGCACTTCACGTTTCATGTACTATTTAAATAACTGGATCAGCATGGCGGATTGTTATCATATATTTATGTAAGGAAAATGTCACTTCGTTTTATATTATGAATAACAATTCAACCTCAATGCGGTGGTACTTTTACGCAGCAGACGTTGAAGCCTCTGAAAGCGATAGAAACCTGTGAAAATCCAAGTTTACGGTTACGATATTAAAACTACCAGGAAATATTGCGACGTTTACTTTCTCACTTCTTGATCTAAACAACTTATCGCATTGTCTTGCTAATTGTTAGCTTTTTATTTCGAGAAACAATGAAAATCTTCTTTCAATTTTTGTAAATTGATCTCGATTTACATCGAAGAAAATACATCGTGACTAATTTTTACCAATTTCTAATTACTAATACCTTAAATATAGTGTTATAAATATATCCGCAATATTAATTATTCAGCAAAACATCAAAATCAGATTTTAGAAATCGCTTTAAAAGATTGATAAATTTCGTGCAATTTAGAGCAATAAATGCTTAAAATTTAATCCTTGTCCATACAATTGGGTCCAAGAGAAAGTTTATTGCTTCATTGTTTATTCATTCGATTGACTGTTTACTTGATTTTTTAATACTAACATGCCAAGGTTGTTAACATTGCACGTAATGAATTTATAAAATGATTCGAAGATTCGATTCGTTCCATCATTGCTTTTTTCTTTACGCAAAATATCTGCTGCGCACTATACTATATGCATTGCATATTTTTTCATGAACATTTTCCATTATGCATTCCATACATCAAACGGCCATTTCATTTGTTTTCATGTAAACATTATATGTGTGTGATATCAAGCCGTTTAATCGATCGCCGTATACATACATCGTTTGCTGATCAATTGGTTTGTCGCACACAGAGATTCGAAGCATTATATGAAATTCTATACCACTAGTGCGTTTAAGTTATGCAAATTTATATAGACGCAAAGCTTATTGAGCTACGAACATAAGCTACTTATCTTATTTCGCGTTTTAAATTACGTAAAAGCACGAGTATTTTTTCAAATAATCAATAACAATTCTTTTACTCAGATCTTTTCTATCAGACTATGAAATAAAATAGTAGTAGTAATAAATAATAAATGGAATAAAAAAGGTATACAGTTTAATAATATTTTTCTTTATTTAATTTCTTCAGAAACGAATCTCTTCAGGCATTTATTAAAGAATAAAATGATGAACTTTTATTTTTCTGAAAAAAATGATGTTGTACATCACTCCTTGTTAAATTAAGAAAATTGAAAATGACAAGAACCTTAACAGATCTTTTTTTAAGAACCTTGCTCTTTTTACTAATAAAAACAGAATAGTATGCAGGAATACAAAATAGTATGCAATAGTATACATGAGTCATGTAACATGCTCACATCAAATAACTCATGTTATTTATTGTATGAAAAAATGTTTTAAATAAAGCTTGTTTTGTTTCGAGTGGGACACTAGATTTGTTTAGGTGGAGGCATTTTCGAAATCTCAGGGTGACCTTTATCTTTTTTCTTTTTTAGGGAACCATACATTTTTTTTATACACTGCTCGATGTATGTTTTAGTTTTCTACAAAAAAGTATTAGGATATTTGGGTCGAAAAATTATTAGTTTAGAAGATATTTTAACTTTAATTTGTCAAATTTAATTTATGAAAGACAAATACATAAACGTATAAATACTGTTTCGTTGTTCTTTCCTTGTTTCTCATACATTAAATTTAATAAATTAAAGTGAAATTATCTTCTAAACTAATTATTTCTCGATCCAAGTATCCTAACACTTCTTTGTAGATAATTAACGCATCGAACGGTATATACAGAAATGTGTAGCTTCCTGTAAGAAAACAAGGAGATTTCGGAAACAGCTGTACCTAAACAAATCTAATAGTCATCACATTTTGGAACAGAACAAAAACACTTTTTTATACAGTAAACAACTTACGATTCATTTGAAGTGATTATGTTACGTGACGCATGTTTGCATTGTTTGTATAATTATGTGTAACTTTGTATGCAATAGCGCGATAAGATACGTGTATTTTTATCACACAACAATTTTCGTCGTATTTGTTAAAATCAATCTTCAATTAAAGAAAACTATTTTCATTTTCTTTACATTTTCCAGTACTTTTTAAGAAATGAATTAAAATAAGCTGTGCAAATAAGCAACCACTTGAATTGTAAAATCTTAGTGTCCAATAAACGCGGTTTTCAATCATCTTATATATGTTTTATACTGCATTAATTTCGTCACACCATTGTAGTAACGATGGTAATAATAAAAAATTTATAACTACTGACATTTATTCAAATTATGTATTTCTTCTAATCTTGGTGCGCCGATTACCGGTGGCCTCTACGGCGATACTAACAGGTTGAGTGCCGGTCACCGATGACCTCTGTGGTACTTAACGTGTTAAATTTTATGTTCATGCAACATTTTGAATATCTCCTTTAATCAAGATAGATTGCAGTTTTCCTTTTTATCTCGACGATTCACGCGTCGCGATATGCGTGCTTACAAGTCTCCGATTTCCGTCGTCCCTCTTTAAACATTGACGATTGTTCATTCTCAGACGATCCATTGGAAACGTCGAATCTTTTCGCTTGAAATTATTTCAGGATCGTTGGCCTATGATGATCAAGTGCAGTGATGTAAGAAGAAGGTTGTAGTATTGTTCGATGTACGGACAAGAAGTATGGCAGAAAGATGAAACAACACCGTGGCAGAAGATACAATCTATGCTGTGACAATTGTTTACCCTTGAGGCAGCGCGTCAAATTCATACATACGAAACTATAAAACGTTACGCATTCCTTTAACGTGTGACAGTTTATAGTTGTCCTCCGAAAATTAATTTTTTGTACGTCACAAACGGCCAAAAATTTTCGTCAATATATCACAGAGGTAAATCATATTGCTGGCTTATAAAATTTATGTTGTATACCTTGTGGAATTTTCATAGTTTAACTTTTTTTTAAATAGGTTTATATTTCTAGTGTCTGTTATAATTGACGTAATTTCGTTTTATAATATAATTCCGTCTTTCTTAATTAAAAATTTCTACATTTACGATTTCAAAATCCATGAAAATTGAAGTTTAACCGCTTTCTTTGTACCATCTCCCACATTCTTTTTCGTTACATTCAAACATTTAATTATTATTCCGCAACAGCTTCTATAGCATATAATAAATGTCTCAATTTATCTTGAAAAATGAAAAAAATATAAAATATAGAATATTTATAATAAAATATAGGATATTTTATCTAAGAAGGACAGAATTGTAGTATTTTAATTTTCATGTTTGCGTCGTAGAATATATAGAATTATTAGAGGCTTGCATAGAAAGTTGGGGAGGCGCGAAATTTTGATGATAAATTGCTTACAGGATAATCAAGCTCGTTAAGCTTGTTATTTATTCATTCTAATATCGCTGGACTTGTTACAGCAAAACTCCGAAAAGCATTTGATTCCGTCACGTAATTTATCTTATTCTGCATATTTTAGAGCAGGTACGAAGATTTGTCTTGCTTTCTAGGAATTTCTTTCTTGCTCTCTAATATAATAATATTTTCCTTATTGAACTGTGTTACAGACTGGGTGCACAATTCAATTAAAAGCAAGTCGCAAACAACATAGTCAATGCAAGAATAATAAAATCATGTTATGTAATAGTAATATGTAATGTGATATGATATTATTTGACAGTAATTTATAATAATTTTTGTTTGATCAACCCGTGATTTTTAAAAATCCTGCATCGCCTGTTTTAGTTTCGTGCGATATTAACACTAAACCTACTGACACTTCGTGTATACCTATTTCTACCGTGTGTGGTCAAGATGACCGGTGATTAAAGAAGTAATAATTTTTATGATTTAACTTAATGGTTAATTTATAACTAAATGTATATAAAATGATGAACCTTCATAAAATTCCGTCCAAATTTAATTTTGTTTAATTTCAATTATAGACTTAAATAAAATTACACTTTTATTTATATAGAGATATATTTTATTCAACTTCACTGCACATTTTATAAATTGTCTTATTATCAAATGTACATTTGCCGCATACATATTTCTCGCATCTTAAACAAATTTTCTTTCGCTCTTCTTATCAAATCGTATAAACTTCATAATTTCAGCAAAGTTATTCCTGCTCATTGTTTTTGGAAAAAATGCAGGTCTCCAAATTTTATTCCACAAATATGAAACATCTAAATTCTTTGCCTGATATGCACCTCGGGCATATAACAGAGCAATAAATGCATCTAGTTTTGTTGCATCTAACTCCCTCTTAGTCTCCAATACTCTAAATGCTTCTTCTTCCATACATTTTATTATATGATTCCTTATACGGTGATCAATGATAAGATAAAATGTCATCTCTACTCGTCCTTTTATTATATGCCGTTTAGCACATCCCTAAAAATATTATAAATTGATGTCCTGTCAAGTTTGGGACTTGCATCTATTTCTTCCCAAATTGTCCCATCGGGCCCAGTTTTGATACATTGGTTCTCTTCATCAGTCTCACTCTTTGCTGTCAACGATAATTTCTTTCCTTTTTGTCCTGGACGTGAACACTTATTTATAAATAATATTCAACTCTGATTCGGTTGTAAATAGCTTTTCATGTGTTTCCATGTCGTTTTTAGTTGCTGAAGTTTCTTGTTCATCGCATACTGAACAGTCTTCTTCTATGTCCGTTATTTTTATTTTATAATTTTTTTTTTAAAGTCGTGACATTTTTAGGATAAATATTTATCATAGAATAACACCATGTACGGAAAATTATTGTCAAATTTGATATGCTTTACTTTTGCTTTTATAACAATTTTACACAAAACGCTCTGAGATGCTTTCTGTCTGAGTTTTAGAGATAACAAGGTTAAATGTCGGCTGACTGACTAACAAACTGAGATGTATTCTGGTCGAAAGGTCGAAAGATGTGATCTGGACGATAGCAAGTAAGAATATGGTCTGTAACAACGATATTTATAAGAAAATATTGATGAGTATTGGCCATTTTCCACCAACGGTTACTCGAGTGTGGAGTTAGGAAAAACCCGCTTTTCGCGTGTTTCGTCGCAATGAGTGAGAACCCTAACGAACTTCTCGACTTTCAAAATGTTTGTAATAATGGACTGTAAAAAATGCTAAATTTTATGGCGGTTAGGATTATTATAGGCCTGAATTGATATGTCTTGAGAGCTGGTGGTCATCTTGATCGAGGGATGGATTATGATCTATGATAAAATTACGAGTGTAATAGTTGTTATTATTTGTTATTACCGATTTTGTTTTTCATCTGATCTTGAGATAACCTTTTCTTTGTACTGATTGCATTTATTTTAAGAGTAACTAAAATATTTTATCGGTCGGTCAAATAGACCGCGCGCGGTAGACAAGGCAGAATGCACTTTCTTCTTAAAAAAGAGAAAAGCAAACTAGAAGTAAATGCCGAAAAATATATTATATGCATGTTTTAGGAAAGGTCAGAAATTATGAAGCAATATAATAACGTTTAAATATGGTTACATTTGTGTAAAAGTTTGAAAGCGGTCAATTTGACCGGCACTGGTAGGTTTAGTGTTAAAAGTATTGTGCATGAGTATTCGACTATGTTACGATGAAAGCTATTTATAATTATAGATTAGATAAGGAAAATTTATTTATTTATTTATTTATTTTTCTTTGATAGGTTAGCGGACTCAATTATTCTACTATCTGCTATTATTCGCATGACATTACGTGAAGGTAAACACATATACGAATTCTCGATATGCATAACGTACTTCCATGCATACGAAAAATATCTGATAAAATATTAAGTAGCCAAGGTTACGAATTTGTAAAACGAGAATATGCGGTGTTTTCTTGGCTCAGTTACATACCGCAGTGTAGTCTGCTGCAAGATTGCAGGAAAAGCAGAATATATTGACCCAAATACTACTTACTTCTAATTACTAGCATATGTCAGAAGATATTTAGATCCATAGCTATTTGAAATATATATGTGTATATATATATGTATATATGTTTATTCTCAGGTTTATTATAAAACAACGGAATTAGTAGATCAGTAATTGAGCTTATAATCCTTATTACCTTAGTATAGTGAAATTGGATTAGTTACTATTTGCATATTAAAATTTTTATTCGAGATACATTTTCGTATGCACCAACTTAATAGCTTGGCTTCTCTTTTTAGAACATCGTTTTCTATATCTTCTTGACACGGTTCACGTTTTATATTTTGAGGCCAAGCGACGTAATTATTAACGTAAAGTTTCCGTGATTTCACAACGCTGTGGAATCCATAGATCCATTCGAGATATCGATTTTCTAAATGCGGCGATTCTATTTCAGCTGTATTATGCTTTGTCCCTCGATTATTAGCGGCCACTAGTTAATGATAAATAAGAGTCATACCTGTCGAGATTTTGAAACTTGTCCCTTCTGTTTCAGTAAATTGTGTGACGGACGAATGCAACTCCATGAATCGCGTCTGACCTGCATTCCTACTGTAGGAGTAAGCTCGTGACACGGCATGAAGCTGGATCGGAAGTAAGAAGGAACCATCGCCAAAAAACATGTCGTCGAATCACTTGATAGTGGGTGAGTTTTGCGAAAAAAATGTCTTTTTCTTTTTATTGTATAACTCCTTTTACCAGACGAAAGAAAGCTGAGACTATTCATGTTTTTAAGCCACGTTCTTTATTTATGGTGTTTTTGTAAAAAAATCCCAGGCACGTTGTATAAACATACATACAAATACAGAAACACGAAAACTTACGCGCGGACTTAAGCGAAGATTTATTACGACTTGTTACATCTTTTTCATATAACTGTGTTGTTAAAGTTATTTCAAATCTACATTTACTGTAATAGCTGAATTTCCTGTTATAGTTATATCTCCTACAAATTGATTGTCTTTTTTGATTTTCTAAGGAGAATACTTTCTGTTCCACCTGTTGGTTGTACATTAACATTTGAAACGAACATGGCATTCTAAATAACAGTGTTTTGTAATTGCATAGTTGTTATATCGTAATGGAGGTTGTATATTAATTGCACTGATTGTGATGCTAGTAAGTGTATCCTCGTTTAATTTATACAGTCTACAGCAATAATAGTAGGTAGGCTATACTTCGTCTATAAATATAGCAATTGTAAAAATAACATCTATTGTTAGTAAATTAACATTAATGTATATATAAACAATATTTTTCCTGATATTGGCTTCTTAAAAAATTTCATATTTTGTTTAATCATATCGAGGGCGTGGATAAATTAAGGATAAATTAAATCGTGAAGAAACAAATATTTAAAAAAATGCATACGCAAAACTATTTTGGCGCTAATACAATTCACTATTCTCCATCGTGGACAGTATTTATAATCTGATGAGTTCTTAGAACTCGGATCGAAGAAAGAAATAAAGGACAAACAAGAGAAAATTCGCAACCTATTCTTATACTGTTATTCATCGCTTTACACCGTTCGAGTCTGCTAGAGCCTTTACTCCCTCGAAACAGTAACTGTGCCTGAATAGTTAAATACGAATGGAACGTGCTTTATTGACTGTTTTGGAGACAATCAAGCGCACTGCTCGGGGTGAGTGTGCAGACGACGAAAAGCAGAGGGGAAAGTAGCGACAGAAGCTTGTGATTAGTGTAGATAAAGGTGAACATACACGAGTCGTAATCGTCGATAAAAGTATCTTCCTCCTCAATTTCTTCCACTTCGATGAAGCACGCGTCTATTTTCGTTACTATGATAAGACGTTCTCCGTTTCATTTAGTTCGAGAACGTCTCATGGACGAAAATCGTCCAATATATATATATACATACATCTGTACATAAGAATTTATATTTTATCTCACTATAAACAAATATATTCACTTCGTAAAAGTGAAGTATATGTTCATAAAATAAAAGTTCAAACGAAGCATACTTCGTAGGCAAACTGGGTCATTCATGTTCAAGTGTAATTTCTTTTATGTTCTAAGGTTTCGAAAATATCTAAAAATAAAATATGTACTTGTTATTTGCTAATTGGGTTAAATAAAACTTTGAAGCTTTTTTCAATAAAAATGCAAATTCGAATGAGAAGGATTTAAGTTTTCGGTTTGTTTATGGAATGTTAATAACAATCTTTTAATTCCTACATAAATTGAATATTATGAAATTTGAAAAATCCTGTGTAAACGTTTTATACATTTTATTAGGCATTACTAAATATGAAACTATTGTTTGAATAAGACATTGAAGAGTACTTTTATCGTCAACAATATATAGTGATTATGTAACTTCATTTCATGTTATTGTTTTCGTAGATATATGTATTGTACATAGGTTTATGTAAAAACGATATTCTAGAATTAATTAAACTAGTATTCTCGCGTACGATCGCTGCCCTTGTGCACGAGGTACGTACCTGTTAGTTTCTAAAGTTGGTAAAAAGTGATAGAAGTTTCGATGAATGGTCATTGTCGTTAATTAATCACATACTTCCCATATATGCTACAACAAAGTCACCCTGCATAGTGGAAGGTAGGAACTGGAAAAATACATTTCGTCATTTGTATATTTTAACATTTTTATAAAGAAACAATTTTCGAGTGACTTTTTAAAACTTGAACTCAAAAGCATAGAATACAATACGTGAGAGAAACGTGTTCCTATCGTTGTTATTTTATAACACGAAACGCCAAGAAAGTATTATAAGTATGTCGTAAACTACTAACCTATTCTATTTCTATGAGTATGGGTCGAGTTTAAAGTTCACGCGTTTCCAAACTAATGACCATATATTTTACATCGAAACCTATCTTGTAGTTATAATATTTGACAGGAAACAACATTAATCCAAAGAGCAGCATTGAAAAATACGTATCATGAATAGTACTTTAGATCAACTATTAAAATTCTTATAATACCTCAATTGAAATTTCGTCCATCGAGATATCTAGATATTTTAATCATGTTCAAAATTACATAACTAGGATAAAAATTTCATTAAGCAATTATCATCGAGCAGACGAACGATAGAAAGCAAATAGAAAGGAATAACAACCAAAAAATATGAAATATCGCAAATGATATTATCAATTGTAAGAAAATTTAACTATTCGATATTGTTAATCGCACGATATCGTTAAAATATTTAGATATCAAGATATTCTAATGTGTTCGTAGTCACGAGTGAAATTAGAAGGTAGTGTAGTAGTCAGAACAATATAGTGGATAGATCTAGCAGTGTGCACTCTTTTGTATCTGTTGTTCATGATTAACATGATTATCATTGTTATTCGTAGATAGCCACAGTTAGGATTATCTTTTGCATCTTCTAAAGCAATGGCCAATGTTTCTTTTCAGCGGCAATTGTACTCGCGGTTGCCACCGTCTGTCGCGCGGAGTGCCAGAGTGAGTGATCAAATTAGCTTCACTTCAGTGTCCTTCTTGCCATCGTTATATGTCGACGTTATTCCGCAGGGCTTCTTGTCTGAAGATTCATTCTCCCCACTATTTTTATTTCTTTCTTTTCTTTTTTCTCAGCAATTTAGTTGCACAAGATTGATATATAAATTAATTGTACGCTGTCCCTGCTCATCATTTGATTTCTGTTTAGTACATTAAGTTTGCGATTTTAACGTAATTTTTTCTTTGCGGCAATATTTCCTCTACAGTCAAATTTCAAGGAAGTTGATTTTTGTTAAATGTAATGATACTTATGCCGCTTAATATTTTACTATATTTGTCTACATTCATTTCGAAGTTTGAAGATCGATGAATGGCGCGCTTTATTATAGTTATATTTTACAGCTCGTTCTATTTATTGCTACGAATGCGATTCATGGACGGATCTCAGATGCAAGGATCCTTTTAATTACACCGCACTTCCAAAGGATCAACCACCTCTCATGACATGCCATGGCTGTTGCGTGAAAATGGTTCGCAACGCCAAGTCACGTAAGTACTTTCCTCTTTTTACTCGTGCTATAATTTTCTTTATGTTTTTTATATTTTTCTCTATTTCATTTCTTTAAACGTCTTTTTCATATACTTTTTGTGAAAACAATTAAACCTTGTTCTCAATAAGAAAAGCAAAACAAATAGGAAGAAAAATTTCAAGATATTTACAAAATAATTATCCAAGGTTCCTTGTAAATACAGATAATTATTTTCCATGGAGCTTTAATAAGCAATATTGACATTATTACGCCTACGAGTCCGATATTATTAACCAAAAGCGTTGGTTTAGGACAAGGAAGAGTTTTAGATAATCTATTTCGTAATTATACAACTCTAAGAAAATCTAAGCTCCTGCTACACACGTTTCTATAATTCTCTTCTTTAAGCTTTCCTATTTTACGATATTAATTCCAATTATTCTAAAATCTTTCTAGGATAATTTATATATAATTTATAGATTTATATAATTACTTTTATACCAAAATAATATTTATTTCACAATTTAAAATTTGTAAATCACGTTATATTTTGTTCGTATATACAATTTCTAAATATATAATAATTATTTGCATTTTTTTCGTCTGTTCGTAGCATATGAGAGCGTGAGGCGGACCTGCACTTCGCAACTACAAATAAATTTATTCATGGTGGACCACGTGTGCATGATGGAAAGTACCGGCACTGGTCACATGTGCTTCTGTGAGGAGGATATGTGCAATCGTGTGTCCCCGACCTCGTGTTCGAATCCTACACTCCTGCTGTTCCTCTTAACGCTCCCTTTACTACGCTCGATCTACTTAGGGATCCTAGCTCGCTTGGTAGAACGTTGCAATGGTCACGACGTATAACACTGATTTATTCGATTCACCTGCCAGTGATTCCGATCATATCCTTCGTAGAATTTTAGTTTTAGTCAGCGACTTGAACTCTCGTCGAGACGAGCGGTTCTCAACAGTCACGTACGCGGTTGGATAACACGGAACACGTTGTGTTTCTTTTCACGTTCGTACCAAACCAGAAAGGTAAGACACGAGCTGCGTGTTCCTTGAAAGAGAAGGGAATCGGTACATCGTCGATTAATCGTACATCGTGTCAGACCGTTTTAACCGTACATTTCAATTTTTGTGAATCAATTCATGAATTGAGAATCGACGATCCATATTCTCTTCTCTTCAAAGAATTTTGCACTCTTGCTCGTCCTGATCCTTTCTTCGGCATAAATCGTAGCGAGATATCTCGACCGTGCTCTCTGTAGATAAATCATCTGATTCTCTGTCACTCTCGATTTTGCCACGCGCTCTTCTTCTTGATTCACAATCCCTCAAAAATGTTTCTTGTACCATTGCGATGGTATCTTTAACGACAATTTTAATTCGCTTCGAAGTGAAATTTATCTTATTGGAAGATAGATAGATTTAAAAAAAAATGAATTTTTTTCAATTGATATAAACAGACAATTTATTATAGATTTTGTAGTTTGTTCGTATTATAAGTTTGAAACAAATTAAACGCAGAATGGTAAATCAAATTCGAACTATAAGAAATTTGAGCCTGAAGCGAGTAAAAATTTAGACGCGTTCTTTAATTCAGTGTATGTTCCGGTGATGTTTCTATTTGATCAATGAGATGGGAATCCCTTTCTGACGAAGTTTTGTTGCATGCAATCCAGAATCAATCGAGACCATCCCATTTTTGCAACTGTCAATCAGTTCTTTCGTTTTTTCTTCCAGTATTGATGTATCTTATAATTAGAACTTTTTGCTACTTTTTTTCATGACCATTGATCGTTACAAAGTCTTAAGCGTCAAGTTTTCTAGCTCTCAAAGCATCTTGATGGCCGAATCGAGCTGCTCCCGATACGTAATATAAGGAATAGTATTCGTTATTATGTCGTGGTATTTTGGAATGTTTTTCATTTTTAAAGTTTTCATTGGCTTGCTGTTTATCTATGTTCCATACCAAGTTCGTTGTATATCTAAGCGAACGTAGATCACAAAACTTCAAAACTTTGAAACATAGGTATACTGTTTGCAATGTTGTTCGATCATTGCAAGATCTTGGAGTTAATGCGTGTTCTAATTGTATTACCTCAAGCACACATTTGCCGCTTTCCCAAAGAAAATCTCCAAGTAACGGAGGATAATCGAGACACAGAGAGAAAGAGAAACACGATATACATTCATTATTTTAGCGCATAGAGGTCGACTGATGGACAATTTTCGTATTAATTCGTTACATGTTTTAACAACATTTCAGCATTGAAAAGTAACTTTGTAAATGACCATTGATTACGAGAACATTACCAAGATCATAATATACTGAAGATCCTTGGCACTTTCAAAGATTTTGATTTCAGATAGTCAAATTTGAGATGTGTAACTAGTTTCTCTTTGAACACTTTCGATCGTGATTCATCGATATCTATGCACATACCTTAGACTCTTATCCAGTCGAACAAATCGTTTCTGTATATCACGTACAAACGAACCATCAGCACCTTCAACCACTCTCTGTTTCTTGTTATACATTATCGTAACGATTGTCGTACTTTTCCTCTGCTGTTCTATGTCTCTAACGACCTTTATACGTTTGCCTATTTGCCATTCTTTACGAGACACCGGTGTTTCGCGCATCATGCACCATAGGACAGTGGAACGAGAATGGCCCATGGTACACGGAGCTTAAAGTAGAGCAACGTTCAGGCCGCATGGTTCCAGCATGTCCATCCGTCAGCAACGTCATGAGAAAGCAACGACTACAGCCAGCAAGCATCGACAACAGAATTTTCCAGTTCTACGTTTTTCGACTTGTTTGAATCGCGGGCGTGTGCTTTTTCAATTTCCAAACAAATTATTCTCTTTTACTTTTTCAATTATACGTAACATAATAGAATGTTATTAAAGGCGTTAACGTCATTTGATTAAATTTCATTACAGAATGGATGGGGTCGGGATCAATTCATTAAAAATTTGATTGGAGCTCGATTGAAATTTGCTATAGGATTGACAATGAATCATGCATAAGATTGATCGTTAAAAGGCACGCGCGCGCGGAATGTACCACAGTAGTACTAGTGAGTTCGACAATCACGTATTTAGCAGAAGTGTGTTCCACACGTAGAAAAGTGCGAATTCGAGTGCATGGTTTGTAGCACTTTTATTAACAGTGAAAAGGCAGAGGAAACTTTACGGACGGCTTCTGGATGAAAGCTTTGCAGCCCGATTAAAATTGCGTATTACTATCCACGTTACGATTTCATCCCCTTTCCTCTGTCCCGCGACTATCGTATCGCCGTGTAGTAACACCTTGCATGACACTTGCATGAATTTGTCGTTAGTAATTTTTGTGAGAGACTAAAAATCCCGTAGTCGATGCTTCAATAGGTAATAGACTTTAAAATAAATGAAATATATATATATATATATGTATACATAGAACAAATTTTGTTCGAACTTTTTCAAAATTTTCCAACAACTATTATTTCAATTTATTTTACATATTTATTATATATTATTTCAACTATTTCAATATTAAATAGCGTCTTTTTACAATATCTGGAAAATAATAGAAGAAACAATTCAAGTTAAAATTCTTATTCTAATCAATACGAAAGTCTGTTTCCAAAATGAGGCTCGGCTCAGTAACAGTAACCCGAACACAGAACCTTCCATTCCGACGAATGCAACGCGAGGCTGACCGAATTAATTAAAAAGCACAACGTGGGCCTTCAGCTTCGATCGTGCCACGCCAGTTACGCGCATCAGCGACGTCTCGAGGGCTTTCAAGCTTCCGGAACTAATGTTCGATCGCGATCGATCGATTAGGCGACACGCAACGAGGAACTCGATCGACGAAAGCGACGTTGAACTCGCTCGAGAATACTCGTGAATCGAGCAGCTTTACGATCACGCAGTTTGTAAATCTTTTTCAGGATATGGCTGGCACGGCCAAGTTGAACGCGCATGTCCTCACAGAGAGGCTTCCGGTGTGGAGCCTCTTGCCAAACAAGCTTCGGTGCTTGCGAGTGAAAGCGAGCTAACCGGTGTTTCTCTGGCAAGCCATGCGGCTCGTGTCGTGTCATTTGTTCATTGTCGCACGCGCGGCTGCGAGGCTATTTTTTCGAATCTTCTTTTCGTTCTTGCGTATTTCTTCTGTCTGCCCCTTTTCTTTTCAGTTTGTCACTGCGCGACCGATCCGATCAGCGTTTGCTGATTGCACCGCAATTCGTCGAACGTCGAAGAGTAATTCGATTGATCTTATCAAGATTATTGTCAAGAACTAATGTTCCTCTATATTTTTGGTAAGAAAAGTTTGAGATATCGAATTTTTATGTATGTAGTTTTCTTTCATAGATCGATTTCATCGAAGACATATGTAAAGAATGCGAGAGTATGTTTGATAAATGCAGTAGACAGGAGATGGGAGCTGCAATGATAACACTGACATCAGCATGTAACACGAAGCGAATCTACATTTTTAAGTTTGGCCTCGCAGCTGGAAGGAATCCACATAACGTTAGCGATACAAATAATCATGCGAAGTAATGCCGGATGCGCTCAGGCGAAACTTAAATAGCACGATCGAACACGAAGTGGATCCGACGTGTTATATTTCCATCAAATCAACGAAATCTTTAACCGACTTACTTTGTCAAGTATTAAACGATGATATTAGATAAACTTCTAACGCAAATTTTAACGATGTTTCAGAACTTCGGACGTCAGAGATTCTTGTTCGTCTTGATCGAGGCTGTTTCAGTTTCGAAATAGAAAAACGAAAAAAAAAGAAAAAAAACATTAAAAAGAAAAGAAAGACACAGGATCGATACTTTCTTTACTTGCATATTTACACGAAAGCTCATGTCTAAGTGCTTGCATAAGAATCGAAGAAATTATTATTGATGTACACTTTTGTCTCTTTTAAAGATTGATGTTTACGATTGCGCCGAGATGTCAACCTGTGTATCAATATCCTCTAACACTTTTGTCTCGATGTTGATGAACATTGGGCATAAACTGAATGATGTATGATGATTATATATTTTACGATGCAAGTATCGAGAACCCTCCTCTGTTTCTACATGTATCGATGTGTATCGATTTGAATGATCGTTGCCCCGAGATGTTCATTTATTCTGACCTCTTGATTCTTCGTTGGTGTCAGTTACGTTGATTTTAAAACGATTGATAGAGTATATACGATGGCATGAAGCGATGTTTCGATAGCAAAGTAGCGTTCTCAATTATACTTTAGCACAATTATACTTATACTTTCCCCATTTAGCTCCACGAGGACATTATTTTCTTTCAACTTCGTCGATCGTTACCTTAGCGTCATATATTTCATATGATTTCACGGTATTGTTAATTCGAACGACGTGTTCAAAGTGAAGAGATAAATATCTAGCTTGTAAGAAAATAAAATAGAGTATCAGGTGCTTTGTAGCTTCGTTTAATTATCGTATGTTGATCGTATGTTGCATTATGAAACTATAATTGATATCAATCAGTTAATATTATTAACAGACGTTAACGAACAATGTTTTACGTAGATATATAATTAATGATTAACCATTGCCTTGTATGCTTTCTTATTATAGAATCTAACATTTATGCATTCCAAAGGTTCGCTATATTATTTATTATATATTATCGGCATAGACCTTTACGAAAAGCGAAAGTATAAATCGCTGGT